>JAPKLX010000030.1:1879274-1976655 GCA_026898415.1 Leonotis leonurus
CATAATATGGCACTCAGTGGCCTGAAGCAAAAAGCTTTTCCTTCAGTGGCCATGTAAAAGCTTTTCCTTCAGTGGCCATGCAAAGTCTTTTCCTTCAGTAGCCATGCAAAAGCTTTTCCTTCAATGGTCATGCAACATTTCTACTCAGTGGCCTTCAGTGGCTTGAATGCTTCAGTGGCCTGAAGCCTTTAGTGGGAGGACTTTCAGTGGAGGGAGGCCTTCAGTGGCCTGCACTACATAATAGTTTTGGAACCAAATCAAAACATTATAAAATATCCCAACAAGTATTACTATTATTTATAAAAAAGAAAAGAAAAAAAATGTGTTGGTGTTAGCAATAGCATGATTATAATGATCATAAAAAATTCACTAAATCAATTAAAATGATTTAATTTGATTAAAAATTTCTTACAAATTTAATCGAATTAAATCAATTTTAATGAGATAAAAAAGAGATATAAAAAATAATAAAATGAGATTTAACAAATTGAAATTATTTTACAGTTTAAAAATTATAATGTAATACAGTCCATTGGGCTTTAGTCATACCCATATAATATAGGAAGCCCGACCCGACGATAATCTAAGTCGGTTGCTCTAAACGGCTATATTTTTTTCTTAAACGGCTTTAATGTTTAATAAAGGTAAGATTATGTGGTGAAAACCTACAAGGAAAGATGGTGTAATCTTGATGCTTTCTGTGTATTTAATTGCCACATTAGTTTTGACATAAGCAATAGTTCAAGATAGATTGACGACCTAGATTTATTCTCATTTTTAACATATAATTCACCGTATATATCTTAATAAAATTCGCTATTTAATTTAAAACTCATAAAAATTACAACTTCTCTTCCTTTTTTCAAAAAAAAATTATTCCAGTTCTTAGAAGTTAGAATAACTTTTTTTTAACAAAATAAGAATAAAATTACTTCGGATGATTTTATTTTATAATAAATCAAAATTTTGAAGTCAGATTAAAAGTCAACGACGACCTAATTGTGTAGTCGGTCGGTTTGAACCTTATGAGTTGAAGGAGAATTAAAGGTCCAATAATACTAATTTGCCACATATTTTGGTGTAACAATTTAATTAAAGCAGACATTTATTTATATTTCCGTACCTGCAGATTATCTAAAAATAATTTATACATTTTAAAATTCTTTTAATGCGATCAAATAAATATAATATTCATACTCATTAAATTATCACACTTATCCACCTTCGATAAATCAATAAAAAAAAATACAACTTACTTTTATCATTCATATTTCGCATTCTGCACTTCACGTTTTATAGTTAAATTTTATATTATTTTTCAATATTTTATATAGTTCAATTTAATTCCAAATTTATTACTAGTAATGAATATGTTTCATCTCACCCGCATATAATATATAGTTATTTTTATAATTACATACTCCTTCCGTCCCAATAAGCATGATACAAAATTTTTGGGCACGATTATTAATGAGAGTGTATAAAGTAGTATAAGAGTTATAAAAATGGTAGGGTCCACGATAATTTTTACTATTTTAAAGATGTGTCAAGCTTAGTGGACGATCAAATAACACTACAAAAAAAATTATTTTAGCAACAGAATTTTTCCGTTACTAAAACAAGAAATTCCGTTACTAAACGTTTTAGTAACGGATTTATCCGTAGTAATATCGATGGTTGCTAGAAAATTTAACAACGGAATGTATTCCGTTACTATATATAACAACGGAATTGTACCGGAATTTTCGTTTCTAGAATGGTTTCTTCTATTTTAGTAACGGAACTGTAACGGAAAATTTTGTTACTAAATTTTTAATAACGGATAATTCCGTCATTAATTTTTTTACTAAAATTTTACAAAAATTCCGTAACAATTCCATTGTCGATCCGTTAAAATTTAGAAACGGAAAATTTTTCCGTCACTATTCCGTTACTATATAATGCATTTTTTGTAGTGTAAGTAAATTGTGACAAACTTAGTGGAACGGAGGAAATATTATTTTTAATTGATTTTTAGAGTTTATAAATTTAAAATAAAGGCATATAATTTTATTTTTTTTAAAAATAATTATTAATTATAATACACATTATATTATGACAAATTTTTTACTTTAAAAATATTAATTAAAATGATAAATTTAATTAAAAAATACAATACAATATTGAATCCTTGAGAGGTTGGTCATCTTTTCTGTCTTTCTATTTTCAAACTCTTCTCATTCAAATTCTTTTCAAAGATAAGGTTGGTCAATTCTTGCAACTAAACAATGGAACACTATTTGTCATCATCTTTCATTCCAACAAAACGTCGCCGTTTTTCTCTCTGCAACACATTTTCAAAACCCATATATCTATATTACAAAACTAGAAACAGTGAAACACATAAACAAAGAAAAAGAAAATGGCAATAGTCAACTAACCCTTCCCTTTCACAATAAGTTCAAACAATAAACACCTCTCTCTTACTTGTTGTAGGCTTTTGTAGCAATAGTTATTATTCTAACCTCTCTACACTTCATCACTTCAAATCTTGATTGAAACTACAACTAAAACAGCGACATGCATATACCTTTCTTGATATTATACCTAATTAGGGTTTTTGCATTCGGATTTTTACTCGTATCAAGGAGCTCTTCGGGCTCCACGGATGATTACAGGTACGAAGCATGCGGGCCGAGGAGCTGCGGCAAAGGCCCGAACATATCCTTCCCTTTCTTCATCAAAGGCTTACAAAGCTCCTTCTGCGGCTTCCCCGGTTTCATGCTGAGCTGCAGCCATGATTACCCACTTCTCCACCTTCAAGAAAATCAGTACACAGTCACAAACATCTCCTACCAAACCCAAACCCTCCACGTGCACGATTCTGCAGTCCTTGCCGCAGACGAAAACGGCTGCGTTTCCATCAGGAACACATCCATCCCCACACCCCAGTTCGATTTGGCCTCTAATGTTACCAAGATTCGATTTTTCTCCAACTGCAGTAACAACTCGTCGTCGTCGAAGGATAACAGAACCCTAGTTTGCGAAAGGGGTGGTGGGGTTTTGCCGCTGTACGAAGGGGATGAAGCAGTTGCGAGTGCTTTGAAGGACTGCGAAGTGAATTATGTTGCTGCGGTGGAAGGTGGTGGCGATGGGGATTTGAAGAGTGTGGGAGAAGTGTTGAGAAGAGGGTTTGCGTTGAAATGGAGAGCGAGTGAGTGCAGCAAGTGCGAGAGCAGCGGTGGCCGCTGCGGTTTCAACGAGACTACTTACTTGTTTAGGTGCTTCTGCCCTAATCGCCCTCGATACAGATCTTGCACCTATGGTCAGTTTTTTTCTTCATATTTCAGAATAGTTATTCAATAGTATTAATTGTTTTATGTTTTTATATATGTAGAGAAAGATGGATCGGACTTGATACTTGCAGCAGGTAAAGAAAAGTCCCAATCTTTGTGCTTTTGTTTTAGTTATTCAATTCAAGAATCTAGAATAATGATTCATTTTGGGACTGGATTAATCTTCAAGTTATAGTGTTTTGGTTGCAGCTATATTTGGAGGTGGAGTGTTCCTTCTTCTATGCTTGTTGATATCTTTTCTACTTTGGAAGTGCAAGAAAAGGTTGAATTTCTCAAAATCAGATGTGGAAGAGAAAAGCAGCAGCCTGTATTTTGGGACCCAAATATTTTCTTACAAAGAACTAATGGAGGCCACTAATTTCTTTGATTCGTCTAAGGAAATCGGAGATGGAGGCTATGGAACTGTCTACTACGGTAACAAACCAAGCCTGTTCTTCTATTGTGCTTCATTATGCAAGCTAGATTTCATAAACAAAATATATTTAGTACTGATTTTATAAATTTTCTTGATTACAATTGAAAAATGAATCGAAAATATTACAAAATGATGTGATAGAGGATTGAGACTTGTTCAATATTTAAAATTTGTAGCTCTAAAATGAAGCAGGCAAACTAAAGGATGGAAGAGAAGTAGCAATAAAGCGACTCCACGAGCACAACTGCCAAAGAGTGGAGCAATTCATGAACGAAATCAAGATCCTCACTTGCCTAAGGCACAACCACCTCGTCTCCCTCTACGGCTGCACCTCTGCAACAAGCAAAGATCTCCTCCTCGTATACGACTACATCCCCAATGGCACCGTAGCCGATCACCTACACGGCGACAGAGCCTCCACCTCGCCCCTAACATGGCCCACGCGCCTCCGTATCGCAGTGGAAACAGCCAAAGCCCTAGCCTACCTTCAGAAGTCCGACATCATCCACCGCGACGTCAAGACAAGAAACATCCTCCTCGACACCAACTTCTGTGTAAAGGTGGCAGATTTTGGGCTCTCGAGGATCTCCTCCGTGGATGCAACCCACGTATCGACTGCCCCTCAAGGCACTCCCGGGTACCTCGACCCGAGCTACTACCGGAGCTACCATTTGAGCAGCAAGAGCGATGTTTATAGCTTCGGAGTGGTGCTGGTTGAGCTGGTGTCGTCGAGGCCAGCTGTGGATATGAGTAGGGGCAGCGGTGAGATTAATTTGGGTAGCTTGGCTTTGAGTAGGATTGAGAGGGGGGAGTTTGAGGAGCTGGTTGATGGGTCTCTTGGTTTGGAGGGTGATGGTGTTGAGGTTGGAAGGGTGGCTAGTTTGGTGTTTAGGTGTTTGCAGTTTGAGAAGGAGATGAGGCCATGCATGGAGGAGGTTTTGAGTGATTTGGATGAGATTTGTGGTGGTGAAGGAGAATCATGAGAGGGTATTTAAGTTGTCACCTAATGATTTATGGGTTTGTGTTTGTGTGTGTGTTCTAATTAACAATGGAAATCATGAAAGTAGGAGAAGCACATAGCAGGAGGAATTGAGTTTTTTTATATATTTTCCTCATATGATGTATGTGTGTGTGCTTTCATGTGTTGCTCAATATATTCAATCCCCAATTGGAGTTGGTTCTGAAAAAAAAAAAAATCTAAGTCAATGGAGTTGATCTTTTCTTTTTTATATGATCTCCAGAAAATTAGGTAGAAATTTATTTGAAGTATAGCAGCTTCTCTACTCGCAGCGGGCACGTTGTGGAAATACCACATATGTATACGAATCATTATAGTTTTTATTTTTTTATTATTTTTTTATAAAATAAACATTACAAATACCATCATCAATAAACCCTAAATTGAAAAGTGAAAAATTATTATTTATCTAGATGACATTGTAATACTAATACACATTAAATTGTGTCCACCTGAGGAGGAATTCTATACATGTGAGATCATGTCTTATTGATCAATATATTTATTGACTAGCTAGGTGTTACCGGTTACGGGTATCTTTAGATGATTTTATTTGATCCACAATTATATACTCGCATGATCCCATTAACAATGATCTATTAACAAAAATTTCTCACATTCTTTGTCTATGTATGTCAGTCATTATTAATAGTATTGAGGGAGTATAAATCAACTAAAATATGTCTTTTTCTTGCTAAGTCTTTTATTAGATAATGATTAGATGCCCTTACTAAATCAACGTAATGAATAAATAATCCAGTGACGAAATTTACGTTTGAAGAAATCAGAGTTGTACAAGAAACACCTTGTTGATGACAACTTTCTTGAATGAGAAACAGATGAAATAGTTTCCAACTAATCGAGTGAGTTGTCAACATTGGTGAACGCAAATACAAGCTTCGAAGGCCTCTGTAATTGAAATTATCGAATAGTAATCTTGAAATTGTTGACTCAATTAATCAAATCGAAAATATCAATTCTGGTATAAATATAGAAAAAGCTGACCACAAAATTCAACAAGAAAGCTAATTGAAAATTGACAAAAATCCGAACATCGCATCACGTAAAGAACCCAATGCATAATTAAATTGACAAAAATCGGATATAAATATAGTAAAATTTGTAATAAAACAAAGTAGTATTATCGAGTATAATTGGTTGATACAACAAAAAATTAACGTAGCACTCAAAATGTGTTTTCCTTCAATGACAATGGGACTTTAGAGATCTTTACGAAACGGTTGCTTTCTTTTCAAGTTCTGCATATGAAATTCATGCAACAAAATGAATTATCAATTATTCAAATAGGGGTAGTAAGTTAGCAACTGTATGCTCAGCAAATGTGAGTTTTTTCAGAACATACCTTGAGAAAGAGCTCCTTCCTGAGTTTTCTTGTTGCTGACGAAAAACAAAGCCGAAAGTCGATTGTTAGATTTTACAACTTACATATAAGTGATGAATGCGATTAATATTAGATGGATGGAAAAATACCATACTGATTGGGTAAACAGATTTTAGGCAAAACTCAAATCAAAACCAATGTATGTGAAAGAATGAAACAAGTGTTTTGAATGTAGAGAATATGAGAAAAGTAGCAGAAAGACTTTTACAAGTGGTTGAATTCAGATAAATTTCATTCATTGAGTGAACTTTTTTATTGCAGGGAAGATACTAGAGAGATAAATCGGTACCCTTCTTTGTTTGAAAGGTCATCTTGGGGTTTCATTGCGGGGAAGAGCAAAACCTCCTGCAAAGATGCAAACAAAAATATTGAGTCCCATATTTTAAAAGCCTGGGATATGGAGGGTTTTCTTTACAGTTGAAACAAGGTAAATGAAACAATGAAAAAAAAATCAATAAATGTGTTGACCTTTATGTTCTGTGAATCAGTCAACAACATTGCCAATCGATCAATGCCCATACCCCAACCACCAGTAGGAGGTAATCCATATTCAAGTGCAGTACAGAAAGTCTCGTCCAAAGCCATTGCTTCATCATCACCAGATTGTCGGTCCTGGTTTTAGCACAAGCATCTATAATTAGCATTTACCTTCTTACTTTTAACCATGTTCTTGCCAATACAAAACAAAGTAATGATTGTTTCCTTTAAAATTGAATCAAGAAAATTCACTATCAAGCCTCAATCCGATACCTTGAGTTGGTCAGCAAAACGTTCACGTTGCACAACAGGATCATTTAACTCCGTGTATGCATTACAAAGCTGTCAGTTGTATACATAAGTTGAATGAGCATCAGTCAGGAAGGAAAGAAAACAATAAGTAGTGGAAGATTAGTGGTATTCAGAGTTGCATACTTCGTGCTTGTTGATGAACAGCTCAAATCTTTCAGTTAGGCCTGGTTTTGATCTGTGCCACTTTGCAAGTGGACTCATAAGCTCAGGGTGGTTGACAATAAAAGTAGGGTTTACACAGGTCTCCTCAAGAAAATGCCCAACAAGCTGCATTCATAATTTAATATGATGAGAAAGGTCGTCAATGGAAGACTGACAGTCATGGAGATCAAAACAAACAGGCATACATTGTAATACTCAACACAATCGGGAATTTGACTGAAATGGTTCGATTCTATATTAACTAAAAATTGCCAATGACATTGAAAAATTATACCACATTGCACAGTTATCTTACTTTGTCTAATAATCTGGTAGTTGTTTGAGGTGGTGGGCATTTAACTTCATACTTTGCACATGCATCCACCAGATATTTATTGGTTTCCTCACTGGAGAGGTCCTTCGGTATGTTTAGATTAGCCACCTTCTCCAATTCCTCAATCATATCAATTCGCCTGTAGAAGTAAAAAGAAAGATATGCAACCTTTTATATGGCATTATAAAACATGTATATGCATAAGTAAATTATTCACAATTTCAGGACCTGAAAGGAGGTGTAAAGTCAATTTCAATAGGCTCGTGATCCAACCCATTGGCATGATATTTAATTTTATAGCCACCGGTAAGTTCCTTCACCATACCTACCATCACAGAAATTTCTTGAGAATATCAAACAAAAAATTCAATAGCTTATATAATAACAAAAACTGCACCTACCACTTAGCATATCTTCAGTTAGTTTCATCAGATCATTGTAGTCCGCAAAAGCCATGTAGAACTCACAAGTGGTGAACTCAGGATTGTGAGTTAAGTCAATTCCCTCATTCCTAAATTGCTTGCCAATTTCATACACTCGGTCTAAACCACCAACAACTAGTTCCTTCAGATACAGCTCTGGGGCGATTCGCATGAAAAGTTTCAAATTCAGATCATTGTGATGGGTCACAAAAGGCCGGGCAGCAGCTCCCCCAGCAATCATATTCATCATGGGTGTCTCAACCTTTGAAAAAGAAATCCAAACATACAGAATAAGAAAATCTGATAACAGGCAATGTAGTGATAAGCTAGTGAAAACTAGCATTAAAGGCCATACATAATGTTTACAAGAAAAATACCTCCAAAAAATCTCGTTCGTCAAGGAAACGCCTGACGTAGGAAATAACTTTTGACCTTGTCCTGAATATTTCCCGAACCTCCATGTTAAGCATAAGGTCCAGATAGCGCTGCCTATAACGTGTTTCCTACAATTAAATATTATTTTAAGCATCCCTGTAAAGATTTAAATGTACATGGACGTTGGAACTCAAATTTATTCACAAGCAATCCCATAATTTCACAGTCAAATTTATGGCCTGGCAGTTGACAAATCATGCTTACAGCAAATAAGTAGGCTTCCTCATACATGGCAGGACATGCAGGAAAACATTTACACTTCATATGGCAGCAATAAACACTATAATGATAATGCTTCAAACACTTAAAAGTAGCACATAAGAAATTCTGTGGTACCTGATCCTTCAATATATAAGCCTCAGGATTTCTCCCACTTCCCGGAACCCACGCATCAGTTATCTGTCGAAAGTAATTAAGCATCAATAATAACCCCAAACAGTGTCAGTATTAGACAGCAGAGTAGAATCAGAATCACCTTGGCATTCTCTGCCCCTGGACCAATTTTTTGCCTTGGCATCATGTGGAGGCAATGGGAAAGCACTATGAATGTTTTTGGAAAAATACTAAGCTCTCCCCTTTTAGTTTTACCTACAAAAGGACGTATATTTAGAAAAGCTTCTGTAGACGCAGTGTAAAATTCAAAGTAACAAAGAAGGGGCTTTAAAGTCGTTCATGTAATGGTCATTGTAAATTGGGGAACAATAAGATCACTTTGTCTACACTCTTAAACAAAGCTTTCACAAGCAATCTAATTGAACGGACAGACAAAACATAATAATAGCACCTAATTAACAGAAGTCAATTCCAGAATCCTAAATCAATTTCCAAAGTAAATTTTCAGCAAAGGAGCTCGAACGTACTAGCAAAATTATCATCATGATTGTATTTGCACCCCAAGAGGGTGAAGACAAGTGAAATCATATTTGAATGAAATCACAAAGTACAATTTTAGGCATTATATATTTCGTAACATTTAAAAGTTAAACAGTTACAAACCTGGGAATCCAACAATTCCTACAATATCGCCACGTTTCACTGAAGAATGAAATCGACTAAACTCTTCCTCCTCAAGCTCCGATTTCCTGCAGCAATATCAGCATTGAAATCCATGGTGAAAACAATAGTAATTCAGGGAACTGCTTATTTCATACGAATTCAATAGGCAACGGCTGGAACAAAGTAAAAGTGCATCTTACAGACTTCTTTTTAAGTAGAATATACTCAATGAATTTCCTTTCAAAGTTTTATGGACAAAAGGGTAGCAATGGTGCTCAACTTTTCTAATTTAGCAAGTTAAAATTCGAACAGAATATACCAAATAAACACATGGAATTACATATAATTATTTACTTCTGAAAACTGAGACCCAAACAAACTGTCAAAGGATAACTTGAACTACACAACTACCTTGCATCAGTCATAACTTGCACTTTAGCACCCCCTCCATGCAAGTCGTAAAAGAAAAGTTTTGATGAAGATGAACGTTTGTTCATGATACGACCTACCAGAAAAATAAAATTCCAATGTTATAAAAAAGTGAATTCATGCTGACATAAGAATGCATTTCATATGTTGATATCCGTTACCAGCTATTCTTTCTTCAACATCCTCCAGATGATCCCCACTGGTTAGATTTTCGTATTTCTTTACATATTCCGGAATGGATAACTGAGCGTCAAACTTGTGAGGATATGGGTTGCTACCAGCTTCCTTTAAAGCTGAAAGAGCTTTTAGCCTATTTTCAAAATATTGCTGCAAACAAAACAAATTATCAGAGAAACAGCTAAAGAGAGTCCTCTTAAACCTTTAATACAACTCTTCATTACATAATAATACCAATAAAGGGTAGGAAACCTCAAAGCTCAAGATTACTAATGGCAGAAGTATAACATACCGTCGGATCCATGCCCTCATCTTCTGCAGCAGCTGCTTTCTTTGCATGGCCCTTTGCCTTGGCCGATGCCTGAAATGATCAACAATTCAACTAAAATTTCAAAAAAATTATGTAATCTATAAATAACATACAAAGCTTTAGCAACGAAGCTATAACTCTGATATATAGCAACATTTCTTCCACCAATAAAGTTGAAAATTCTGATAAAACTGTAAGCAAATCAGACTTATATACAGAGTAAAATGAGCTAGGAAAATAGAGATATTACCATTGTTGATGATTGCAGTGAAACGCTGGTTGCTAAAGCAAAAGATTATGCACTCTCCAAACCGTAATTTCTTTGCAAACGTCTGAACTGTGAAACTTCTAAAACCCTAGAACTTAAAATTTACGCTCTCTCCTTTAGGAAGGTGTGAATTGTGATATATGGGCTTTCGATCATTGGTTATATGGGGCTGGGCCCAGCCCAATTATATCATTTAATATAATAAGAGTCGAACCCATTGTTGAGGTTGGGCCGGGCCCATCATGAGAATTGTAGTCCATCTAATAAATAGAAAAACAAAATTTAAAATAGAAAGATTAATTGATACGTGCTCCCATATCCATGCTTAGTAGATACATATTAAATTTTAATAAATTTTTTTATGGATTCTTCCTTTACAATTAGGTTTATTAATTGTGGTATAATTTAAAAATAATCAATATAAAATAATAATAAAATAAAAATAATAGAAAAACAAAAATTATAGTGACTTGTATGATGACGTGACATTACCACGTCAACCGTGGGCGTGTTTTATCTATATTTTATAATTCTATAAATAATTTCCTACAGTTATTGAATAAATTTATTATAGTAAAATTATGTTTAAATATAATTAAATTTAAGAATTTGGATTATAGTTTTGGGACGTTCAGAAAAAGGAGTAAGAGCCTATATTAATTTTGGTGTGATGAATGAAATAATTAGGATATGTTTGGTATCCAAGATACGATAGTCATCTTATAATAATTACACTACACACTGTAGTGTAATGTGTGTAGTGTAATTATTCTAAGATGACTATCATATCTTGGATACCAAATATAGTTTTAATGTATTGCTAGAGAAAATTTATTTGATGGTGATTTACTTCCTTAATTGGAATGTTTAAACTTGGAAACTAACCTATTGAGTTTTGTTCACTTTTTTAAAAAGAAACTGAGGTTTATCTCCTTTATAATAATACGAGTAATAGTTAAGTTGCAAGTAAATATTGATAATAATTTTTTAATTAATGTGTTCATAACACCATGAGAATATTTTTGGAATAATCGAACTTAATAATAATTTATGAACTAAAATCGGACAAGGTAAATAGTGTTTTTTTATTGCTTTTACAATTCTAATTACTATATGCAAAAACAAACTAAATCACATGAATTTTTTTATAATAAAAAAGCAAACTTTTAGATATATATTTATTGTTTGTATACTTTTAGAAGTGCATAATGGTTGGTGCAAAGGTCAATAGCTTATCCAAACAAGTGCGGTCAAATTTTCTAGCAAATAGAAAGCAGACACGTGTCTCCCTCCCATTATATTGACAGGTGGTGCCATTCCTCATGGTCTCCAAGAGATTGGGAGTGACAGCTGTCGCGTTGAAGGTGGTGGGGTGGGCCCCACCTTCGGACCAGTCGACCCACGTCAGCGTCCTGTTGGCAGTCCTCTCCCCGAGTTTCATGGCCACCACGAGCGTCGCCAAATATTCCTCCTCAGGGAAGACCCACGTGATGTAATCGTGGAAGAGCGGGAAATATTTTTTGTCGGAGATAATTTCTAGTGCGAGGAATCTGTCCACGTGGAACCACTGGGACCCTTTCCGCCATTCGTCGGTGGTGACTGTGGGGGCCATCTCCGGCTTGTACCTGCCGTTGCCGGGGTCGTACCCCACCTCCACGAAGGCATGAGAAGAGTTTATTATGTACGAGTATATAGTGGTGAAGTTGTAAATAGGAATGCAAGATTCTGATACAAGAACAAAGTGTTGGTTTGAGAAATCTAGAAGCGCATTTGCTAGCAATCTTCGCTCCCCTTCCATTAGGCTTATATGCATCCAATGTGCCTCCTGCATTCCATTTACAATGCAGAGTTCATAATTTGCATCGTATATAAGAAAAACACATGTATTAAAACTTAAAACCATTAGTTGTTATAATAATGGATGATCTAGACTAAGGATCAATCTTCAATAGTACTTACCTTACTTGCAATTCTCCGATGACGGAACAATGAACCCTCAGCCTCGGATCCATTGAACGAGGGATGGGAATGAACGTAGATCGAGTAGAGCCCTTCGTGCCCTTCGAAGAACTTCTCCCACAGTGGCGCAAACACCACCTCCTCTCTTGTCAAGAACAAGAACGCAATCTTGGGCACAAGTTTGAATGGTAATTTTTTTATCATAGGCACCATTGATGCCCTCCACATCAACTCCTCATCGCTCACACCATCCATCAGTTTTGACTGCGATGGAGGAGGAAGCGGTGGTGGCGGCGGCGGTGGCGGAGGTGGTTGGTGGAGTAACGGTTGTGAGGTGGAGTTGAAGAATTGTCCGTTTCTGCGTTGGAGATTGAACGACAAGTTCTTGTAATAGAAGAATATGAAGATTCCTAACGTGAGGCCGGACATGAAGATGAATACATAGGTGATTAGGTTTTGGCTGTTCGTTTTCATCATGACGGACATCATCAATAACGGAACTATGATATATTAAAGGGTCAGATGAGATTATGTTTATGTATATAAAAATACCATAAAATAAAAAACTAAATATATATTAAAAAAAAGTTGTACTATAGAGATTATCAAGATCAGCCCCGCCCCTCGACCGCACCATCGACCGTTGGCGGCCGCGCCAGAGTTCTTCGCGCTTCAGTTCAATAATATGTGCATCATCGGTATATAAGAGTAATAGTTATCGAATTTTAGCACGAAACTTAATTATAGAATAAAGAGGTAAACAACTTAGAAAATAAGCCAAAAAGTGTTATCTATATAGCAAGATTTTTTTTCAATGAAGTGCCATCACCATCCATAATTTTCATAACATTATGGTATGATTTATGGGCTACTAATGAAATATTAAATAAAATATGCAGTATTAGTTTTGATGAGAAGTCCTATTTTACTGAAGAGGAAAAATTGAGTTATGTTGAGCATTGAATTATATGCATGCAACTATGCAAGTGAGGAAGTAATTCTCTTAATTTAAAATATGACTGATTATCATTAATTTGACTGATCCGACATTTAAACAACGGATTAATCTAAAATGACTGATTCTATTAATTCATTAATTATAAATTTGTTATTGATATATTATTCCTTATATATAACTATTATTATAACGAAACAAATCTCACTTTTTTTCTCACTTAATTTTTAGCAAGTTTGCCTGGTCGACTCGCCAGAAAGGTCGCCCAGTATCATATGTGGAGATTTAGTAAATAAATACAATAATCTAAAAAAGTAAATTTTAAAAAGTTGTAATTAAATAATATTAAAAGCTCTGATTGGGAAAATGTCATGCAAACAAATTGAGTATTAGATATATATTTTTTAAATATGATTATGTTATGGCTTGATCTAAAAGAGTAAAAAGATGGAGACATTATATGGTATTTACACTTGTTTTTTATTGTTGAAGAAGGACGCCCAAACTACTGATTAATTCCATTAGTGATGAACTAACTCCACTTTATTCAATGTAAATGAAGGAATGATTTAGTTACAAAATGAGATTATTTATTTTTTGTAACCGTGTGATATTTTTTATTATATTAATAAAATTATGTCAATGATTAATACTCAAGATTTATAATATGTATAAAAAATGTATTTTTATATTTAAATTATTAATTATATTATATGTCGTCATCTTATTAATACAAAAAGATGTGATAATAGCAATGGCGGATACACGAAGGAGGGGGGAGGGGCTTCCTGCCAAAGTTTTTTTTTTTTTTTTTTTACTATTGTAAATTTTTTTGAAAATGTCAAAAATTAGCTCCAGCCCCTGCAAAGTCGATAATGTTGAAGAACGAATCTCCGGAGGATGGAAGATGACAGGGGCTGAACTTACGAAAAGGTAGAGAGAGAGATGAAGAAAAATGGATCAGTTCACTATATTTGCCTGCAAACAGAATAGGGGTAGAGAGAAAGAAGAAAGAGTCAAAGAGAAATAGTGGAGCCCCTGCCAACGTTATTTTCTGCGTTCGCCACTGGATAATAGTAGTATTTAAAAGAAGATCTGGATTATTAGTTACTTTGTATTTTCAAAAAGACAAACAATAGTTTGTGGGTTCAATTACTTTGCTGTAAACTAAAATCTACAATTATTACCAGTGTTGATTTTAGAACTGCTACTGGGCTTTTTAAATATACATTATTAATGACTGGGCCGAGAGCCCATTATACATAATTGGATATTGCCCTCTTTCCAACTCATTCTTTTCCATTATCTGAAGTCTGAACGTATTTTATTTATTTCCTTTTACAAGAAATCAGTACTTTAATCTCTCTTTAGTTTTAACTATAGAGAATTTAATATCCATTTTTGTGTGTCGTATTTCATATTTTATAATTAAATTTATTATTTTAATTAATATTTTAAAAATAAAAATATTATTCTTTAAAATATTTGATCTTTTATTAATTACATACTCTAACTTTGAATTTATGAATCATAAAAATTAATTAAAAATTATACTAAATATTAAAAATATATATATATATATAATCTTGGGTGGTTAGAGTGAACCATAGTACTAATTAAGTATGAAACTAAATAAAATATGTAAAATTAAAAATAAATTAAAATTTAACTGTGAAACATAAAAGTAAACACCCAAATTTAATCATCTACTACTGTTTTACCTTTATTAGATTGTGACAAATAATTTTGTTTAGTGAGGAGTTAAATGCTGACTGACTGGACTTCAACTACGTACCATCATCCTTTCATCTTCATCTGTTTCATTATTTATGACACGTTCTATTATTATAATATACTCAATTGAATATAATACGTATCTTGATTAGTAGGGTGGATAGAGTATTTCGTAACCCATTTTGCTCTGTGCAAGCTAGATTTATACTTCATCTGTCTCATTCAAGCTGGTTCCAAAAATTAATAAAGCATTCACAGTTTTGGTCAAACGAGACCTTCTTGAATTCTTGAATGGGATGGAAGGAGTATTATATTTGATGGCATGTGCATGCCTCTCTTCATTGTGTAAGATAGTGTTTATGTTGCTTATAATTATTGGTATTCTATTGGCAAACTAAAGCATATTTCCTTTGTTTCATTTAATGTATCTTAAATTACACTAGACATGCTAGCTATAGCCTATAGGCAACATAGGCCTAGTCTATATACAAAGTTAATTAAAGTAGGAATACTAAATACCAATATATACACAATATAAATATATTTAAGTGTGTTAGTACATAATACATAGATGGGGGAGTCACTTCACATGACTTAAAGTTAACTCCACCCAACTAATTGTTTATGCATTTTATTTATTTAAATCAATTAATTAAGTAGGTAGGTAGTGTCACTTGGAATGCATGTAGAGACTTGTAATAAATTAGTGACCCCCACATTGTTTGGACATAGCTCAAAACCATACTTTGAACATATCCAAAAAAGGGATTGCATCTTGAAAACTAAGTCACATTAGGAGGCATCCTTTTTGGATGCTTCCAAAGTAAATGCTTAAATAACAATAAAGATAAAAAAAGATGATTAGAAAAGGCTACTTAATGGGTGTGGATGTTATGTTGTGAGAGGATTATGTCTGAATTATGGACGTCCCATTGGCTAAATGATCTTGATTAGCACAAATTAGTGGGCCATAATCAAGATTTAGGCAATCTCAATGGCATGATAGTATTGGCATAACGTCTATCAACAAGAAAGATGAAAATAAAAGGTATGATTAAAGTCACTTAGCTTGAAATTAAAGTGCTTAACAACAAGGAAAGAGTCCATTAATTTCTAATGGATGAGGACATTTGTGGATTAATTAATCAACAAGCTTGGAAAAGGTGATTGGACATGGTAATTAATTAATCAAAGCACCCCCACATCAAATTCCAAATTTATATATTCAAATATGAAAGATATAGAATCCAATTTGAAACCCGCCATTTATTTGAAATTAATAGACTCAATTTTTTTTCCTAAAAATATTTAGTTTAGTGAAGGAGAAATCTCATCATATATATTGAATCTAGTAACTATGTATCATCAATGTGGGACAAATTTAACAATTCCCTCGCGTGCAGCGTGTATAATTTAATGTCATATGTTGACAACAATATTGGGTGACGATTCATCATTAAATGTGGTAGACTTTGATACAATATTATAAGAGCATGTTTGGTAGCCAAGATAGGATATAACATGATAAAATTAAATTTGTATGGTGTATAAGGATTATTTTAATCTCACCCCTTCCTTATGATTAAAATATAAGAGAAAATGATGATTTTGGCACGGGCCTAGTGTTTAATAACGGGCCGACATATTAATTACATTTGCTACCAAACACATGATTAGATAAGATAATTTAATCTAATCCTATCATATCTTATCTACCAAACAAGCCCTAAATGGATAATTGACCCAATATTTCTTCTAAAAATGTCTTGTTAAGTGGAGGGGAAACCTCACCATATATGGATCTAGCAACCATCTCTCACCAATATGGGACAAATTTAACAACCGGAACCATAAACCTAATCGAACGAAAAGCGATAGTTGTAGTTCAAAATCGAAGTACAATATGATTCGACTCTTTTTCCAACTTTATAAAATAAAAAAACTATCGGTTCAATTTCATTTCCAAAGCTGAACCGAACCCAACCCAACCCAACCGTCTCCACATCAATTAATACACTATATTAAAATTAAAATAACAAAGAAATTTTTTTTCCCAAACACACACTCATATTATTACATATATATATATATGGTCCCAACGTGGCGAATGACAAATGGTTCATGACTTTGTCTTAAGAAAAAGAGACCAAATGTATGGAGAAGCACATGTAGTTTCCCTATAAGAATGGGGCAAGCATGTGCTTTACCTCAAAACCTTAACTATGTTGTTTATGTATCATTTCTGGCATTGTTGTCTTCTTCGCAGAAGCATGCTTCATTTAAATATGTCTGAGAATTTTGGTTGGGCTTCATTCCTTGTTTCCCATCGGGAGTTTTTTGCTTAATTTCCATATATTTATTTTATAATACTAATCCGAGACAACTAAATGATGCTTAGACCAAAGATTTTATTGCAGGGGAAGATTTTGGAAATTGACCTAAGTTAGGGGAATAGAATTAAATTAGGATTAGGTGCAGGTGAAAAGAGGAGACAAGGTGGAGTTGTGGTGAAGACTTTGGAAGCCATATTTGTACACATAGATAGCACTGTGATTGATTAATTAAAATTAATGAAGATTAACTCATTTGAGTCACTTCAATTAACCCTGATAATCTCTTCTCTTCCTCTCTGTCACACATATGAATATATATGATATGTAGTTAGTAAGATTCGGAAAATCTTTCCATGTAAAGCAAAGTTTAAATAATACTAGATTTCAACGTCAATCACGCACACATCCTAAATAATATAATACTAAAATTAATTCATCATCAAACCACTTAATGTACGCCACCCCACCACCGGCCCCATCCCTATACATTAATTATTAATTTGCATATATAATATTATAATATCTTACTATATAATATAAACCTAACAACCATTAATACCAATACCATACTTTTATTATCAATTAAAAAAGAAAATAATATCATACTTCTTTACTATATAATTATATACGATCATGAGGTATGAAGAGTTCGACCTGCCGTTGCGCTTCAACCCAAATCTGGATACATGGCCATGTCTATATTTGGATAACTTTGTGTTTGACCTAATTAATAAGCTTCTAATTCTAGAATATATATGAAATTCAAATATTATGTAGAACCAAATCTATATATACATTTTATCTAATATTTTATGCATTATACATTATATTTTATTGTATGGTATGATAGTGTATTTTCATGCATTAATTAATATATTAACTTGATGCATAAATAATTCGGATCATAGATTATGTAGAGATCAACGATTCAGATTAATTTATAATTCTTACCTTGATCCGTTTATATATATATATAAACAATCAAAGACAAACGTTTATACTTTATTTGATAGTACTAAGACATACTTTGATAAAAAAAATTTCTAAATTAATAGGAAGGAGGTACTAGTAGTTGATTATGATAATTGCAATATTAATGTATGAGTTGAATATTATGTAACTGTAAGAAGTATATGTATATACATCAGGACATGCATGACGTCAGTACGTGGGCCATGCATATATAAGTATATATAAAATTAATTGTTGAGCTTATATCTTAAATGCATCTATTCGAAAAAAGACATTTTCCTTTGAGGTCATTACAGATAGATAATTTTGACTTTAGTGGATGATTACGTAATTAATGCATTATTAAACCTATTGAAATACTAATAGACTTGAATTGATATATATAGATGACTGCAGAGAGACATGTTCAGTTCAACGGCTTTAGAGAAATTAGGGGGATTTTAATTTGTACCAAAACATTGCTCAAATACCATTCTTTTAGAACATTCTTCTCTTATGCATGCTATTTCTTTATGTGGATATAAAACTTATTACTCACTAATTTGTGGATTTTGTACCAAAACTTTTCTCAAACACGCCATTTTTAATTATATTTAATTTAGATACATCACCGCCACATATATAATTATATTTAATTTAATAAATTTTAATAATTAATTCTAAATAATATAAAATATAATTTTTATTACTCCTTATTTATCACTGAACATGAGAGATGGGGATGCCAAAACATCACTCATAATATCAAACTTGTATAAAGTTTCACTGCCTAATGCACTGAAACACTTGTGTCATGGACTATATTATTTATTTAATCCTAATACAATTATTCTTTTATTCAAACATAAAAATATTAAATAAACGGTGTTTCAATTCAGCTGTCAGTCTCTAATTGGAAACGCCACGTCAAATCGCACATTTATGCATTATTTGATTCTCTGACAACCTATGCATAAAAACACAAACACACACACAAATAATGTAAAAAAACAAAATACTATAATCATAATTTTTAAAGGATTGGTTTTTATTATTTACAAAAATAAATTAATTTTAATGGGACCACTTAAAAAAAAAACTAACATTATAGCTAGAGATAAATTAGTACTTACTATATCCTAATTAATAAAATTAATTTTTTGTTCTAAAAATTAATAAAATACTAATAAATTTTATTAAACGAGGTCAAAAATATTTAGACGTAGAGAGTTATTAATAGTAGAGTTAAATATTATTCCAATTTTCTTGGTGCAAATAGTACTCCTTTATCGATTTGGGGAACATGTTATGTTGCAATTACCGTGATGCAAAGGCAATTGTTTATACGTTATTTATTCCCATTCTACCCATCTTTCCTACTTTAATTACTTTGGTTCCCTTTCAAGCTACAAACATAGCTATATAATTATAATTTATACATACGAACATGCATGAAAATAATTATTGGATACTTGATCATGTGTGATGTTTCTACTTTCTAGGTAGTTCATAAAATTTAAGCAAATAGTTTAAAGTAAACATGATTCCGACAGTGGTATCAGTCTCCTTGGAGGGTAGATGAGAGGTAGTTGTTTTGATTTAAGTGATGATTGATGATTATGTTTGCAATTAATTAATGTTGTCATTTATATATTATCTATGAACTGAACTTATGCATCTATATCAATATCAATCAAATGAAATATGGTGTCCTTTTTACTTCATGTTTCACAATTAATTTTTAATTTTACTTTAATTTTTTAAATTTTCATTTTTTAATGTGGGATACAAAAGTCGGACAATGAATATCGTTCACTTTTGATTAATAAACAAGAAAGCTAGACATTTTGTTATTTATCAAGAAGAATGCCGAAACTCCCAATCATTTGATCGTTCAGACACATTAAGGGGCATATCCAAGAAAAGCCAGAGGGCCTTAGCCCCTCCAAATATTTTTAAAAAATATGTTTATATGTATAAATTCATAAAATTATCCATATTTTGATAGATAATTAGGCAAAAGTCCGTCCTATTAACTTAAATTATAGTAAATTTTATTTTTAATTTGATATATTAAAATCCAACTTCACCCAACAAATTTTTTTGAATCCACCACGGACACAACCCTACGATCCTCACATGCATCTCCTAAATAGTTATAAATTAAAATAAACTCTTTAATCACCCCATTCAATAATTAATATTCCAATTCTCGATTTTTTATAGTTGTAAGAAAAAGCTAACATTACAACAGAAAAAACTTGGTATCAAATCAAGAATATTTCCAAGGGCAGTCTAGGAACTTCCAAAGGCGATGGAATATAATTAATTTATAACTAAATAATTATTTCTCAGTGTCAATTAATTTCAGACATGTTCCAAACGATTAAATAATTTTAAGTTAGAAATTGAGTTCAATTTGCAAAGTTATCCCAATGTTAGGGCATGAAACTGCAATTAAGGAAGATGATTAAAAGACAAGATAAATACAGTGGGTCCCCAAGTGTGTTTTTTTCGCTTTTCTCCTTAATTAATTAATTAATTAATTACCTTTTCAAAATAATTTCCTCTTATTGGGATGTCCGCAAACATAATATACTCTCTTTTTTTTTTCTCTCTCCAAGAACTAAAAAACACCTTAAAACTTGTATAAATACACCCAGTCCAGATATGCAATAAACTCCATTGAACTCTCAACTGCAGCCCCACCATTACTCTCTACTTTCTCTCACTAAAATAGTATAATCGCACTTCAACTGCGTGTCTGTGTGTAGCATGGCGGAGCTAGAGTACGAACACAAAGCATGCAGCGGCGGCGGTGGTAGCTTAAAACTCTTCGGTTTCAATATGATCACCACCGCCACCGAGGAAGAAGAGTCCTCCTCCGCCGCCGCGAAATCGCACTCTTCGTCGCCGGAATCCGGGGATTCGCCGCCCTCCGACGGGAGGAGGTACGAGTGCCAGTACTGCTGCCGCGAGTTCGCGAACTCGCAGGCACTCGGCGGCCACCAGAACGCGCACAAGAAGGAGCGACAGCAGCTAAAGCGCGCTCAGCTCCAAGCTAGCCGCAACGCCGCCGTCTCCTATATACACAACCCCATGGTCTCCGCCTTTGCGCCGCCTCAACACCTCCTCGTCCCCGCCGCCCCGCCGTCGTGGGTCTACGTTCCCCGCGCCGCGCAGCCCGTCTTCCAGGGCCAGGTCTCGCACGGCTGCGTCTTCCCCGCCGCCGCGGGAAGCGCGTCGGAGCCGAGCCGGATGAGTGTTGGGCACGTTCGGGCCCACGGAGGCCCGTCCCTGAGTAGGTTCTCGAGGGTTGAGGACGGGCCGGGCTTTCACGATGCGTTTGGGGTTGATCTGCACCTCAGTTTAGCTCCGGCTGGCTCGTGAGATTGCTCGGCTTGGCTTGGCTCGGCTCGGCTTTTGGGTTTAGATCTGACTAATTAATTAGCTAGGTTAGGAAGTCATAGGTTTGGGTAATTAATTAATCATTAATTCCTTTGCACTTACAGATTTTGTAAATATTTCAGATTTATTTATTCATTTATCTTCTAATTTCCCAATTAATGGAATATTTAGCTTTTCAAATAAATACACAATACAATTTAAATTAAATTTTTTAATATACATTTCAAGTCGGGGAATATATATTTTGAATATTGGGACTTAGAATTTCTAGCTTGAATGAATTATATGATTCATGAATATAATTAATTAACTAGCTAGGTTTACATGTCAACCAATAAATTATAAAAGGATATGGAAATAAACATATAATATCATGACTAGAAATAGACGACTCTATTAGCAATTCAGACAAATAGTTGGAGTTAAGATGTAAGAGTAAGAATTAATTGGGGTTATTGCATATATACATTAATTAATAAAATTAAAAGGTAATGCATGTATTATAGTTTAACAAAAAACAACTTTCATGATTGAGGAAAGATACGAGTTAGATTTGAAACTCATGAATGGCTACACTCAATCAGTTGATTAATTAATTGTTCAAAAGTAGGACGAAACCTAAAGTTTTCATCACATATATTATTGGAATTATAAAACATCATTACTAATTATATATGTAATATGATACTGATCAATAGCTTTTCCTTTAAGATGCCAAATTAATTATATAATTGAGAAACAAAATCAGTAGGCAGTATAATTTTTTGCATGAAGACCGATTGTTTTAGCTTCTAAACTATAGTATTAAATTGCATTAGATCACAATAATATAAAAAGAATGACTTTGACATCCAATATAATGTACAAATAATGCTTGCTAGCTAGCCAATAAATTATTTCACTAAATAAAATAGTGTGCGAAAGTTTTAAACAACTTTTAGAAGTAGTAAGTTAGTAACAATAAAATTAAGTGTGAGAGGCTTACGTGTACGCACCAAAAGATAATGCGATTCCAAGATATATAAGCACTTATATGTAAGAATATATATATATATTTATATAAGCACTTAAAGTAAAAGACAGCCATATATACTTAATAATTATCAATTGATGAAAATAAAAGGTAGAAATTGAGTGAAAACGAAGAAAAAGCATTAATCTCAATATATGGTAAAAATTGCGTTTCAACTTTCATTACTACGTGCAATAATATGTGTCTCCTGTATTTCTTCTTCCTTTTTTCCAGAATTTTAAAAATAAATAAATAAAATTCATTAATTTTATATATTATGCGGTAAGTCATATGTTATAGGTGTATTGTTCCTACGTTTCAATATTCATGATTTTTTTTTTCTATTTCATAATGTTTCAGTATTAATATCCCTTTATTCAAATGACAAAAAGTTAGCTAGAGATTCTTGGTCTAATATTTCATTTATAATGTTTATTGGTAACGTATAAGAAACAAAAGTACGATGAATATGAGATCGAGAATATTTATCAAATATGCAAATACAACCTATATTTGATCACCTCATTATTATTGATCATAATACGACTTTCATCTTGCATATATTTAATCAAATTCATTGGATGTAGGCAGATAATCAATCACTACTATTAATTTAGTACATATATATATATACGGTTCCTTTGATTAAGGACAAGGTTCTTGGAGTAAATCTAGTACTAAGATCCCATTAGACTAAGTTCTCCCAATTATTATAATAATGTTGCCTTTCACACTTGACACTCTATGCATCTTCCATGGAGTCAAACAACAATTAATAAATTTAAATCTCATGTAATAATATAGTATTGTTGTAGCCGCCTCATTTTTATATGAAGTAGGTATGCTTTTGTGAAACAAGACACAAACATATTAAACAAAAATTACTAATCAACTCCAATTGGTCTTACATTTTGGGCTTCATCCCTGCATGTATATTATTAACTAGCCCATTAAATTTGTCCATTATTCAATATAAATTCAAATTCAAATTCAAATTCAACCCTCATACATAGTATGGCCTTATTGCCTCATGGGCTTCAAGAAACCCATTTGAGGGTTATTTTGTAAATTTTGTATTTGAAATGATAAGTAGGTATCTTGCATTTGGCATGGAAGTTTGATTTTTGAATTTGGTGTGTTCATTAGTAAGTTATTTGTGTGACTTTCTGATAATTACTCTCTTCGTCTCGTTAAAAATAGACACAAATTTTTCAGTAATTAACATTCACTACTAAGTTATTGTTTAATGTT
This sequence comes from Leonotis leonurus, assembly GCA_026898415.1. Classification (NCBI taxonomy): domain Eukaryota; kingdom Viridiplantae; phylum Streptophyta; class Magnoliopsida; order Lamiales; family Lamiaceae; genus Leonotis; species Leonotis leonurus. The sequence continues at coordinate 1,903,349 of JAPKLX010000030.1, forward strand.
TGGTATATTCATTCGAACTTTGAAGGACCAGCTTATTTTGAAATGATTTTATATTTTATTCATGTAAATTATTATAAAATAAAAGAATGAGGTAACAATAGTCTACATGACCAATTGGGGTCAAGACAAAATAGATTAAAATAATAGATTCGGCAGCATAGTTTATTCTTGGGTTTTTAGTTGAACTTACAACAAATTTTGCATTTTAACATGAACTTTAAAATATATTCATAAATATACCAACTTAATATATTATCCTTTTTTGATTTAAAATTTAAAACACTACAATTATATACTCATAAGTAATATGGAACTATAAATTAATTATGTGGACAAAATTTATTTAATGTGGACAAAATTGTATGAGGTAAATAATTTTTAAATGATGTGAAAATTAATTAAAGTATAAATTTTTTAAGTATTAATCTAAACTCTATCTAGTATGATGTTTTAGATTAATATATATTACGATTTAGGTTAATACTTAAAGATTGTGGGAAAAAATATTTATTACTTAAAAATTACTTTTGTAAGTATTAATCTAAACCCTAATATAATGTATTAATCTAAACCCTAATAAAAGAGTGTCGGGAAAAAAATATATTACGATTTACATTAATACTTAAGGAAAAATCATATTTTAATTAATTTTCACATAATTTAAAAATTATCTACCTCATAGAATTTTGTCCACGTCAGATAAATTTTGTTCACATAATTAATTTGAAATTTTATATCAACACATAATTGGAATACTTTAATTTCGGGTCGAAAAAGAATAATGTATTAAATTAATATATTTATGAACACATTTTAAAGTTCATCTTAAAAAATAGAATTTATTATAAATTGATGCATTTATAGACTAAAAACCCTTTATTCTTGCATACATTAAAAAAAATGAAAAACACACCTTCCAACTAAAAGGTTTAGGAACACAAAACAATAGAATAGAAAAGGGAAAGACGCAAATCCCTAAAGAAAATATGCATGGAAATTCGTTGAGAAAAGCCATCTTAAAAATACCAAAATATTAAAATGAAAGTCCTTTGAAATGGTACTTTGACTAAGATTATTTATTTCTAAAAAAAGGAACTCAAAAGAATCAAGTAAAAGATTAATATATTTATTTACTTTTGGTCTATTTTTATTTATCATATATTTAATTTATAGGATGATATTCAGTGTGTTATTATTGTGTGTTAAATTCTAATGTTATAATAAATTTGATCATTTTTATTAATTTATATTAATATAAAAAATTATTATAATATAATGAATCATAATAAATATTTAATTTAAAATTTAAATTAAATTTTAAACAATTAAAATATTCTATTTTTAAGTTTATCAACATTAATTCAAAATATATTAAATGTTAAAAAATAATTATATATTTTATTTAAATGACATAACTATAAACTGTAATATTAAATATAAAATTAAACTAAATTAATATGGAAGAAAAAATAAAAAATATATATACTTGATTATTAGTACTTATAATCGAAAATATGAATCATGTATTAACATAAATCATTAATCACAAATCACACTTACAAAAATTTCCCCATTCTCTAACAAAAAAAACAAAAAAAAAAATCACAAGCAACAAATATAAAACCAAAATCATAACACGTGCCCCAAAAAGATGAGATTAAACCCAAAAAAAAAAGAATCTTGAGAACATATGCCCCAAGAAAAGAAGAGATTAAATTAAACCCCAAAAAAGAATCTTGATTATGATGAATAGTCAAGAAGCAAGTGAGGATTAGATTCACTCCTTTGCCTTCTCATCTCTTGATAAAATCTCTGAATAAACCTCTCTGCCAGCATCTACACACTCATCATCATCTTCTCCCATAATCTCTGCTGCAAATTGCTCTCCACAAACCAAAGAATTCGAATTCGAATTCATATTCAAATTCAAATCCTTTTCAAAACTGTACATCTCCTTCTTCCTATTCCCCAAGAAACTCCTGCAGATAACCACCAATTCAGAGTAGAGCTTCTTCAAGCTAATTCTCCCATTCTTGGACATTCTTGGAAAGTGAATGAGAGGAGTGATTGAAGGGGAGAAGTCGTATTCCCTAGAGTAGGAGTAGTAACTGTAGTGCTCGAGCAGCTTCATCTTCTTCAAAGATAGGAGCTTTCGGAGCAATGGTTTCTTCAGCTTGGCTAATAGGATGAAGATTTTCAAGACAAGGGATGAGTTCTTGCTCCCCATATTTGAAGAGAGATAGTGATGGAGAGGGAGAGGATTATTTGAGGAAAGGATTTTAGAGCGCATTTTTATTGAAGAGGATCGGAGGTTGAAGAAGAAGAAAGAAAAGTAGGCTGTAAAAGGGTTTGGAGTTTGGACATATTCGAACACAAGTAGCCGTTATTACGCACCTTGCCTTCTAAGTTTTCAAATTTCTTATTTTAATATTCATTTGCTTTATTTACTCCATCAGTCTCAACTAGCTTGAGTCGTATTCATTTTCGAGCCGTCCCAACTAGCTTAGTCATTTTTTAGGACATCTTTATTATACACAAATTTAAATAATATATATTTTTATCACCACTTTATATTTTAAACATACACTCATTAATTCTCGTGCTGAAAATAAGTGTTTCAACCTAGTTGGGAAGGAGGAAGTATTTTATTTTGAATTTCTAGAGGGGACTTTATTTTCTTTGTGATATTTATAATATAGCATAGAGAAGCTGTATATAAATTATTTTTCAAACTAGCTAGTTATGGGAAAATATGTAAATAATTGGCAAAAGAATCGATCCAATGCTATTGTTAGTAATTTTTTATTACTAAAGATCATATTCGACTATTCGAAAGTTATTTAAGTTGGAATTATTTATTTGGGTACAAATAGATTGTTGTCTTCTTTATTTTTAACTATTTCTTAATCTTTTATTACGTGGTTCCCGCATAAGTCATAACCACAACTTAAATTATATCGACAAGAAATCCTAATTCATAACCCAAAAACCAAAAGAACAAGGAGACGTCAAAATAAAGAGAAATGTTGCAACTAAAAACAAAAATAACATAACTCTCAGTAAAAAAAAAAAAAAGCACTACGAAAAAACATAAAACACAAAAGGCAAAAAACTGTAGTGATGAATATTGAAACAATTTCTTATGTATATGCAATAAAAAATATTTTTTAAACTTAAATAGTTGATAAATAGACATGGAAGGGTAAAGAGATCTGCATTTTTAATGTATAAGAATTACAATAAGCACTTGGTAGATATTTTTCGACAAACAAACTTCTGATAAATTTTCAAAAATCCTATACTACAAAGAACAAAAGCAGAACCCAGAAAAAAATAATCTCAATTTACAAGCAATAACATATTTTGTGGTATATTTTCTTTTTTTTATTCGTTTAATTGCACTCTTATTATTTGTTTAATTTTAAATTTTGTGATATTTTTTTAGTGTAATAAACACGAGACTCTTTTTTATTTTGCGTGTCTTCTTTTCGTTTTTGGGGGCTATAATTCTTTTTTAAGATGAATTATTAACAGGGGTTATAATGTATGGGGTATAATAGTACAATTATTTTAATTTTTATATGTTATTTTAAATGAGGAGGTTATGACGAGAGATTTGGGATTATATTTAAAATTACCGCTATACACTACCATGTGCATGTCATTGGGCTTAAAAAGTAAGCCCAATTAAGGCCCACTAGAAAGCTCATTTGATAACTCGTATATTATTGTATAAATAAATTTACAATACGATTATAAATGTTAAATAGTGGTATATATGATTAAAATAAAGCCAAACAATACAGATGTGCTGCATCATACCTAGTCATATTTCTTGTATCAAAATATAATTAGATTATGCAATATTGCTCAAGGTGTATAGAAAAATATAAATAGTTGACTAATAATATACTTAAAAGTAATGTTGTTTACTCTTTTTCTATCTAAAGGGGAAAGGATTTTCATTTGTAATCTATTAATAACACTTTCTAAACTATAAATCGAAGAAGAATATGGGTTTGAGTTTTTTTATTGGAACTATGTTTTTATTTATTTTTATTTTGAATTGATCATAAGTTCATTTACCTTCAAAAATTATAGAACTACTTTATAGAGAGTTGGTGGCACCTACAAATGATATAATCGGTGCATGGAAATGTTACATTGAAACTTATGTACTGACGGCATAGTCCATATTTTATGTGGGTTAATTAAATTATAGTAGATTTACATATATTTATTTATTACTTTTCATTTACAGCTAAAAAAATGGGTACTATTAAAATTACAAAAATAAAAATTTAGAATGAAAAAGTACAAATTCATCATAAATAAGAGAAAAAAAAAGGCAACCAAACAATATTGTGCTTGCTCAACCAATTTATATACTTTAAATCATAAAAAAGTGCTTTTAATACTTTTTGTATATGATGTGCATTTGTTCTATTCTATGTTGGTCTTTTTGGATAATTTTAAGGTTTTTAATATATCCAAATTAGTTAACTATATATTTAATTTTGCAACGATTGACCTAATCCTTATATACAATATTACACCATGTTCTGCATTAGATGGCTTCATAAAGCGCATTTGATGTTGTGAATTAATTCCACCAAATTAATTATTCATTTTTTGTAATTTACTTTTCTTTTATAGAAGCACAATTATCCTTATGATCGAAATTGTTGATGTTTATGACTTGTACCTAAATCGTTCATTTTTTTTCTCATTTTATTTGGATTCATTTGATATATTATTGATATGAAAAAAGATGTTCATGTTAATTAGAAAATAATTAATTATTTTGAAATGTAATGAAATAGAAATAAAATGCGACTGCGTAAGTAAAAGCGTGAGAGGAAAAACAGCGCTTTTAATTGCGAGAAAGGCGTGATTGGGAATAAGGGAAAGGCGCACCCTAGCCACACGAGCAACTCAAAAACTTGAACTTGAACGTTATGAGAGGGGGAGCTCGGTGAAAAGACGGAAGTACCCTTCCACCTCCGTATATAAAACTTGCAGCTTCCCCTTCCCGGCGATTTTCCCATAATTTTCATCACCGAAAACCCGAAAAATAGGAGAGGTTGAGAGGAAAAAAAAGTATAGTTTAATAGCGAACAAACCCTTCTGTGCTTCAATCATCTCGAATTCGGAGAAATTGGAGCTTGGAGATTTCGGAGTGTGTGTTATTGTGTGCGGAATCGTGGAATCTTCATATGGCTATGGGGACGGAACGATCGAAGGCGCTGCACAATTTCACGATGCCGTGCGACCTGCGGTGGGGGAAGCAGAGAATGCTCCGCTGCATGAAGATCAACTCCAACGGCCAAATCTCCCCCCACCGACGACTCGCCGGCGCCGGCGATCACGACCACCACCCAATCCAGCAGCGGCGCACCACCCGGGAGAGGGACAAGGACTCCTCCCTCGACTTTCTGCATGAATCCCCCAAACTGGGCGGCCCCGCGCCGCCCTACGCCGCTCGCCGCCGCTTCAGCGACGGCGATGTAGATGATGGGATTGCAGCCACAAGGGAGAGAGTGATGCTCGATCTCCAGACGGCGGCGGATAAGATGAAGGACGCGATTTTCAAGGACGGCATCGAGGAGGGGGAGGTCTCCGGTTCCCTCCCGCCGCCGCCGATGCTGGCTGCGGACGCGGACGGCGAGGCCTACTGCCCGTGGAATTTGCGGACGCGGAGAGCTGCGTTCAGGACGGCGGCAAGTGGGTTTGCGTCGGCTAGGAGCGGTGGTGGCCCCCCCGCCGCCGTCGGCGGCGGAGGAAGCGATGACGGCGTCGGGAAGAGTTTGAAGGTTGACGCGCCGAGACCGACGGGATCTTCCCAGATGCGAACGGCGGCGGCGGTTGTTTCGGCCCAGAAATCGCCGATGCACGGGAGTGACGGCAGCGGAACCGCGGCGGCAGCAAGCGGCGAGAAGAGGGAGCGGGCAAAGTTCTCAGTAACGCTTTCGAAGAGAGAAATCGAGGAGGATTTCTCCGCCATGGTCGGGCACCGGCCACCGCGTAGACCGAAGAGGAGAGCTAGAATCGTTCAGAAACAATTGGATGTAAGGATCTTCCCAAATTCAACCAACTACTCCTTCATCTCAGATTTGTCCTTGATCCTCTATTTTGCTTCAACCACTGTTGCATTGATCCCTTCTCACGGTTCTTGAAATTTGTGCAGACCTTATTCCCGGGATCAATGCTGTCGGAAGTTTCTCCAGATATGTATAAGGTTACTGAAGCTGCTCCATGATTGGAAATTGCAGGTCAAATCCCTTCTTCCGATTTGAAGTTTCTCTTTTTCTTTTCTTTTCCTTATTTGAATTATGGTCATGTTTGAGCATTGAAGTCCTATTTGTTCTGGAGCTGAGACTTTGATTGGTGGTTCACTATGCAGTTTCAATGAAGATGGATGTACTAATATAGTGGCCTATTGCACCAGCATTGTGCATTGGGAGATTCGAGAAAAGTGCCGATATTCCTCTGGTGAATGAGGTGTTGAGGGAAGGTTTAGTTGTTTTGGGAATTCTGATTTTTGTTTCTTTCCCTGATTATAATTGTTCATATTATATGTTTTTTTGTTCATGGAATAAAGTTCACATAGTGGAAAAGTTGGTGAGGGGTTTCTTCATTCTTCTTTATCTCATTTGAAGTCTTAACCTTAATGATATTCAAGCTTAAAATTCTCATTTATAGACGATAACAATAATCAGTGTATGTGTTTTCCCCCTTCTTGATTGGTAGTCATTGTTGTCTGCTCCTTTCACATTTGGTGTTTATACTTGGTGATGATGTCTTCAATTTCTGCGTCGAGTCATCAAAATAGTATGTGGTTCAAGAGTAGCAATAATCACTATACCTCTTGATCTTTGTTCTCAAACATCAGTGTATTCTGATATTGACAGGTAGTGAGATCAAAGCCTAATTCTTGATCTTGTAATCCTGTTAATGGGATTTCTCATCGGAGATGGGAACTGGAACCCCTTTAGGGTCCTGAGACTTCAATGTTTTAACGATACCATTAAACTTGACTCATGGAGAAGCGTATACCTCGATCTTTCCCACTCCCTTTGCCCTATGCAGTGTCGCATTTTGGTCATCTGTGTCTCCGTTTTGCACATACGATTTTCTCGTCCTTTCTCTCATGAGGAAGCTTCTTTGTCTACTTTTAGCACGTCTCGAACTAGAATCAATTGCTTTGCAGTGCTGATAAGTTTTATATGATTTTCTGATCCTTGAGAAGCCTGATTTTCTTTGTTTCTCCCTTTATAACTTCATCTATAGAGCTCTGTCAGAAACTCTCTACCAATATGTTTCTTGATGTATTTTCCTCCTTATTTTACTTCTTCATTGATCTGTTTTTGCTCAATTGGTATGCTCAATTGGTCGATTTCAGATTTCGTGTTCTGAAATCAAACAAAGCCCACAAAGGCAGATCGAGGACGAATGCCGCCTCCAAAACGCGTCACATTAACAAATCCCCGCAGGGTTTGGCTTCCCTTACAATCATTTTCTCATACCAATTCTTTCTGCAAATTTGTTATGTTCATATGTTAAGTAATTCTAAAAAATTTATGATAAGGGTTCAATGACTTAAATAGCTCTTATGATCTCCTGACATTATAGTTAAATTTGATGATCAGCATTGGTCTGCTAATTAATTCTTAATTTTATAATAGATTCATTCATTATTATGTGATTTCAAATTCAGGTGCAATCCTGAATTGATTATTGCTTATGTAACTGAAAAAGGCAGAGATTTTTCTTCTTTCCTTTTTTTGGTAAAGAAATAAGGTCTTAGATTATTCTCACTTTTACTTTTGTTTCTTCTTTGGGAAAGGTAAGCATGATTTTTTCAAAACCTCAAACTCCATTTAAGTAAAAAAAATGTGGAATTTTTGTTAATAGCCTATTATTTAATTTCCAAGGGCAAATTTACCCTTCAATAATTCACGTTATATGCAATTTTCTTATCCAAAAGATTCATTCAAAGTTGTATTAATAGTGCTTAATTAGTTTGGGTGTGCCAAATTTGTTACAGACGTGATGATTCGAATCTAATATTATTTATATTCAAAGTAAAGTTAATTAATATTAGTACATTAGTATGTATATTGAAGAAATCGATGAAGATTCTTTTATTTAGTGTGTGGATTTGGGCTAAATCCAACGTCCCTAAATTTAATTATGTTTATGCAATGTGCTCACCAAAATTGGGCTTATTATTCTATATAAAAAAAAATTGGTCACTTTTTTCCTTAATCAAATGACATTAGCGTGCCATTATTAGTCTAATAATAGTGGATTAATGCTCAAGACAAAAAGGTTTTGGATTAGAATACGGCTATGTAATATTCTCTATATTCTCTACTTTGAATATGGACATAAACAACATTTTGTTATTGTAAAAAAAAAAAATATTTCTTCCTTCCCGCTGAAAACGGTTTTTTTTTGTCTCACTAAAATTGACTTGTTTCCCAAAATGGTAAAACGTAACCCTTTAAAATATATGGATCTCATAACTTTTTAATTTACGCTTAAAAAAAACAAGTCAGAAATAGCGGGACATAAGAAGTATAAGATAAAGAAAAATATTAATACCGATACATAATTATAAAAAGATTATACAACCTTTAAAACATTTCAATAACAGTAGTAGATTCACTCAACCTTATATTGATGAAAAAAGTACCATTGATAGTAATTATTTTTTTGACGACCATATATATATATATATATATATCATAAAGAGCAAATCAAGAATCCAATGGTAAAATAATATATCTAACAAATTAAAGGGGGTAATTGCAAAATGTTAGTTATGCAAGTTGGTTTGTAAAGTGGTATCCTCTTTGCAATCATTGATCATTTATATTCTCTTACAACTTTTCATTGGATCCAATTCAACTCTTGTCTTGGTCGACTTTTCTGTAATTCTTCTCGGTTCACTAATTTATTATCCATTTTTATCTTATACGTGTTTTAAAAGAATAATTTCACTTATTGTGCGAATTTTTTACGTTTTATTATATTTAACTGAGAGATTCACTTCATTTCAGAAAAAAAAAATCAAAATAACAAATTGCTGATGTATTATATATAAAAAACAATTTCAAACTCAACCTGCATATTTTTCAACTAATCCAATAAACCTTCATAAATTTTAAGAAGAAAACAACAAATGCCAGCTACAATATTCAACACAAATCATCCCCTCCTTTAATTGTTGCTTATTTTTTTATAGTTTAGCAGTTCAAATATATTCTTTTATTTGTGTAATAATGCATGCGTATGATATGTATATTTGTTTAAAATTAAAAAAAATCCAAGCAGGAGAAATGGAGATATTCAGAGCAAAACTGTCAACTGTACACATAAAAGAAGAAGATGATGAAGAAAATAAGATACTATATATATATAACAAATTTAATTGAGTGTTATTTCCTCTTCTTCTTAGATTTCTTACTGCAAAAAAGAGATCCGATGCCGAAAAAACTCACTGTATTAGACGGCGCAATGTTCAAAACTGGACTAATCCTAACTCCATTGCCGGACGATCTGCTCTTCCCCAACGACGGCGGTGGCGGGTTATTGTAATGGTAGTACTGATTAAACCCCACCGCAGCCGCCGCGGAGCTCCGCCGATTAATCGGCGCCTCCCTCAACGAATTCTGCTTCCGCATCACCTTCGCGACTCCCGAGGGCTTCGGATTCGGCACGGATCCCGTCGAGTTGCTCCGCGTCAGAAACTGCAGCGATCGCAGGATCCCACCGTTGGTCCCCCTTCCGCCGCGATCGGAGCTGACGCTGCTGCTCCGCCGGAACTGCCAGAACGATTTCGCGATCGCGATCGGTTTCCCCTCGTCGTCGTCGACGGCGACGGAGAGGAACTCGATCAAGCGCTTCTTCTTCGAGTTGTTGTCGTTTTTGGTTGGATCGATTAGATTGGGAGGAGCGGCTTTGGTTTGGTTGATCTGGACGGGGAGGATTTTTCCGTGGGAGAAGAGGTCGTCGGCGGAGGAGATATGAAGGGTTTGGGAGGTGAAGAAATCGAAATGGAAGTCGATTGTAGGATTCAAATGAAGATTATTTGAGGATTCAATTGGGACGAAGTCGAGTTCGTTAAGATCGTGAGAAAAGGAGATTCTAGGACTGACAAGTGAAATCTCAGAGCACACATCGACTTCCATGGCTGCTTCCACCTTCCAAATGGAGGTAGAGAAGAGTGGAGGGAAGAATATATATATATATAAAGACAGAGAGTAATTTAAAGAGTTAAGTAATTAATGCGAAGAATTACATCAGTAGATAATGTACATGTTGATGATAATAGCAATGAGTGTCTGCTCATTTTACAAACGGTCAAATACTCAAAATCCCATTTTAAATTCAAATCTAAATTTCAATATAATTTATTGAAAATGTTAGTAGTTGTTTTCTATGGAAATAATGCTGACTTTGTCATTGCGATTTTGAAATAAAAAGTCAAAGTACAAAATGAAGTCGTTTTCTGCCTTTTTTTTTTTTTTTTCTTCTTCTTCTTAATGTTAATGAGACCCCAATACTTTTTTAATTGTATGCCATGCAAGCACTAAACTCCATTAAAAATTCATAGGGTTGGACTTAGGAAAAGAGGAGTTTGGACCACTTCCAAGGAGAAGAATGTTTGTAATAAAATTTAATAGAATGCCGTGATTTCTTTGTAGTAAACCAAAGTAGAAAATATCATACAGAGCCAAAGAAAAAAAGGTTTTGATTTTTCATACATTAATTAATATACACACAAACTCCAATAAAAATGTTACTCTTCAATTTACAATTCTTATTCACATTATGTGGCCATAGGTGCACATAATCACGCTCTTCATTACAAAAAATTATTTAAGAACTAATGGAAATTAATATCTGTCAACAAAAATATAGAATTCATTAGTCATAACAATATGTCGTCAATAATCTTATGTCAATATGATATATTGTCTTCTTATATTATTTTATTGTAGAAATTCAAAGGTTAAGCATGTTAATTATATTACAAATTGGACCAAAATTTGTGAGTATATACTTATGTGGAAAATGTGGAATTGTTTGTACAAATATATATGTGCCTAAATTTAAGCTTTTCTTTTCCTTCGCTTTTAAGCTAAGGGCAAACAATAGTTAGAAACTCACTCTCTTTTTTATTGCACGCTTTCATCATGAATTACTACTTACACTCCACGTCATTATTTATGTAATTAATGTCCTATTAAAACTTCAAAACTATTGCAACCAAAAATAAAAACTCAAAAGCGCCTAATTAATGACTAAATCTTTTCGTAAAGGCTCGTCGTGCAAATATATAATATTGTAATTTATTCGGCAATTAAACTAATTATCTTGACAAATGGCGGCTAAAATCAGTAATAATTAATTAGTAAAAGACAAAAAATAGAAAATAACTTAAAGCAGCTTGTATTAATGGGCTTCACGAACCAACTCTGCACAAATTAGGGCTTATAACATTTCACCAATTCAGCTAAAGGAAAATAAATAGCCCAAGAACCATCATCTCAAAAAATTAAGATTTAAGATCATCACCATTTATTTTTTGAAAGACATAAAAGCATTTAATTGAAAGATATTACAGAATATAGATGTTCACGGTTCTTAGAATTCAAAATTAGAACTGAAGAATTGTAATGACGATTTATGATTTGGAATCAAACAGCAGGCAGATTTAGATTACCATTTCAAATCGTTTTAAAATATCAATATTAATATATTAAATTTTTTAAAATTTACCTATTTCCCCATTTGGAGTGGAGTTGAAGAATGAAGGCTTCAAATATACACCACAAATATACAAATAAATTTCAGATATTTGTAGTGGCTTAAAAGAAAAAAGGCTTTAAATTAAAGGAACTAATTGAAAAGCCATAATTCTCGAACTAAACTAAGTTGTACTTTTAACTAAATAAACTAAGATTGAAGAAGATGGAAATGTGAAATATAACTAAAAGTGAGATAGGATGAGCATCAATTATTGATGTGAGAGAGAGGCTTGATTTGATAAACAATAAAGAAATATGATTTATAATTTGGGTAGTAAGGTGTCCACTATTTAGATTGATGCTTTGTTTTTTTTTTCATTTCTGGGTGTTGGAAAACTTTGATACTTTTCATGTGGCCTTAGAAGTGTAATTCTTGTTCATGATTCATATTCCACCAAATTGCAATGATTGATTCAATGGAGAGGACAATGTAACATGTGTAAAGTGCATGGCCTCCATGGATATGGAAGATCTCTTTCGCTCCATGGACGCGGTGACATTTTGATTGTCGATAAACAGTGACGTAGTCAGAAAATATTAATTAAATAAGTTTTATCTATCTTTCAAGTTAGGGTTAAAGTTTCTTGTTCGCTCCGCCACTGTTATTTATCTAGTTCTATTTATAAAAAACTTTTACTCGCTTCGCTACTTTTACTCTTACTCGCTTAGAGCTTGAAAATTTATCTAGTGCTATTTATAAAATTTAATGATATATTTTCTTTTTTTTTTTCATTCCTTAGCTCATGTGATATTTTCATACATTATTTAAATAATAATAATAGACCAACTTTGCTAAAATTTATATTTCCGTCAAAAAGAAAAAAAAAAAAAAACTACATAAGGCCTTAGGCGGGCTTCAAATTGGGCCTCTATATACGGTGGGCTCACTTACCAGTTACGGCCCAATCTTCTTAAACATTTGTATTTACTTCAAGAATATTCCATCGTCATAGACAAAATCAAAAACCAAAGTTATAATTTTAATATAATTATTGGCATAATATTATTTCCTGGTAACACTAATTTCATGCCAAAAATTATGCTAAAATATTCTTCCAATGATTCGTGACTTAATATTATTTCTTTTAACAAAAAAAAAGTATATAATTCTATATATAGAAATAATGATAATAGTAAAAAAAAAAAGAAATAACAACATCCATTTTTCTAGTGCTACACGCTACATAATTCAAAATTTACTATTTCATTTTCTTCTTATCATGAATAAGTACTCATTAGAAGTAAAAATTACTAACATTATTCATTGCAACAACAAAATATTTATATTTAAAAACTAACCATAAAATATTGCAAATCTTTTAATAATATATCATACTATAAAATAAAAGAGAGGGAGAGAGAAAAAAAAAAACTAATTAAGTAAAAAAAAAAAAAGACAGAAATTGGCATGCAATGAGAGTGAAATATAGTGAAGGGAGGAGTAGGTAGGACAGGATAGTGACAAAGTTAGATGGCATAGATATACTTATTTTGGCTGGTAAAAGTGCATTGGTTTGTGGTAAAGAGAGAGGTACAATTAGAGTGAAGAGAAACAAGTATTGGTGCACTATTTATACAACAATAATACTAATACTATTGAGAAAGATTAGGGTACATATATATAGCAGCAGCTTTAAACATGTCTAAATATTGCAAGGCATCTTTGGTTTTTTGTAAGCCTACATATATAGGCTCATCGTCTTTTTGCTGCTCCTTCCCTACTTACCCTACATTTCATAGCTCTCTTATAAACCATGCATGCTCAAAAAGATGACTCAACCCTAAACCCTCTTACCAGATACTCCTTATACTGTTATACAACACTTCTCGTCTTGTTCTTTTCACCCTTAAATTCTCATATTTCACATCTCTCCCTCTCTCCCTACACCTCTGTTGTTTTCTTGGAGTTTAACAGCAGGAGAGACTCTTGATGAAATGAAAGTTAATGTGGGATTTGAATCGGGTTTAATTGTTTCTCTCAATAAGAATGATTCTTATATCATTGTATACTAGGTTGCAATAGAGGATTTTCTTAGTTAAATCTGAGGTCAAAAGAACCGCGATGCAGACATGTAATGCTTTGATCGGGAATGGATTTTAATATATTGCTTTGATTTTACGAGTTATGAGTGTAGGTTAAGTATTTATGAGAAAATGAACATATTAAATTGTGTTTGTGGCTATAGAGAAACAATTCTATATATGCAGTTGCATTCTTCAATGTAATAAATTTTATAAAACCCCAAAAGTATATATATGATATTTATAAGATATATAATATATTGTGTTTTACATTAGTTATTCTTTGGTTTTGTTAGTGTGGAGTTACTTGTGTGTAACGTTGTATATTGTCGTTAGAAATTGTTGTCGGAGCATGCATGATTAGGGCACAGAAAAATTGGATAATGAGACAAGCAGCATAACCTATTAATCTATTACTATATAGTATCTGGTAATCACTAATTTATAGGGTAGCTGTTGTTTATATATAATTACTCACATCTCCTTAATTTTGTCACCATTCCTACATTAATTATACGATACATGTATAGACTGAGTTGACCTGCCAATTAGGAGCCATTCACATCTTGTTTTTGCACTTCTATGTGCCTCAATTTCACCTGCAGCCTTTTCCCTCTCACTCTCTCCAACTAAATTACATTTTATGCACAACAATTATATATTCAACCCTAGCCTAGAGCTGAGTTTGCATTTCTCTAAACTTGAGCAAGTTAGGATCAATAATTACTTCTAAAATCATTAATATTTTATCTGTATCACTAAAGTTTGTCAGTATTGACTAAAAATAATTTACATATTTTGTGATAATAGGTCAAGGTTAATAAGATGGATGAAGTATTTTAATTCGTATCATTGAAAAATCTCGTTAAAAAATTGAGATATATATAAGAGTGGTCTAACTTAATATCCAATAACACTACTGTAAGATCTCTGTTTCATTAAAATTTGAGTAATGTGATATAGTTAATCTTACTTTGTAGATCAAAAGTTTGAGAAATTATAACTGCAAAAAAGACAGTCGCGATAATATTGGAGACGGGTGAGTACAATATCTATGCTCATACGTAATCCTTCGTTTACGTTGTAGTGATCGAACGCTAAGCACCAAGTTCAGGATGAGTTGGTGTGGTTCGTTTACGTACACTTATGACATCATAATATTGAATCGTGAACGAAGAATTGCATGAGAGAAAAACTTATTGGCCGGAACTAAAATGGAAAAGGAGACTAGTGAGTGAGGAAATATATAGAATGATGTAAATGACTGATGATGACACATGTGAATGTGCATGAAGATATCCCATACAGATTCCACTTGCAAATATCAAATGATTGAATCACGCATGGTCGATCAACTCATGATTTTGTATGGACTCTTTCTTAGATTTTATTATATGAAAAATGTGATCATCATAAACACTTGCCCTATATATGCACTTTCCCCTAGCATCTACCTACTTTGAATTAGATTTATGTATCAACATTTACCTAAATATTTGTAAATCATTTACAAATTAATTATTTGAATCATTTATTTCATTTAGATGAGTTTGACTGATGATGAACCTATAGAACCAGACATTAGGAGATAGTATCAATGTATCCCATGTATACGTATTAATTTGTCTCCCCTTAGCTTTCTCTTTTCTTAAACTTGGCTGCAACACTTAAATTTACTATCTTCTTAACAACATTCTATTCTAAATTAATATATTATTTTCACAATTCTAAATAACTCAAGGAAGCTTCCTATAAAAGCAAAACATAAGCTAGATCTAACATGAAAATGTAATTAAAAAAACACCCCACACACTAGTGTCTCCTATATACTAGAACTAATATTAACTATATATATAATTATATATAGATGAGGATATATATATGCCCATGCATATAATTAAGAGAGATGAAACTGAAAATTAGCATTGATAAATTTAATATACACATTCAAATTTAATTAATTCCATGGACAAATTAATCTGATGCATCTTCTATTTAAACCTAATTAAGTTGATTATTGCCCAACTGGCTAACCATAATAGAAAACGAAGACACTAAAAACAGTATTAAAACAATAAAATAGAAAAATTAAAGAAAGAAAACACACTCCTCCAATCCACAATTTGGTGATAGAGCTGGGGGAAAAAAAGTGTTGAAAAACCTCTAAAAATCCAAAACTATCTTCTCCTTTGCGAGACCAATACTCTCACTCACCAACACACACTCTCACACACATATAAAATAAGCAGACAATCAATCCTCAAATCGTTCGATTAATGCTCAGTTTAGGAGTTTCAAACGTTGTTTTTGTTGTTGTTGTTGTTGTTGTCGCAATTTCCTACCTCCGGCCCCAATTCATCCCCTCCTCTTGATTACGCTGCGACGAGTCTCGACCATCACTGCTGCTTGCGCCGCCGCCGAGGGGGGCGCCAATGCAGGTATAGTAATTCCCACTTGGGGAGCAGCATGAATTGGAGAGGACGTGGCCCACAACGTAGTCGTTAGGAGGCGGCGCAGCAGCATACGGCGAAGGGACGAGCGGGGGAGGAGAAGGGAAGGCGGAGTACGGCGCCGTTTGCTGCGGCGGAGCTAGGGTTTGAGTGGAGAACATTCTAGAAGGGTACATGGATCGGAAAGAATCATCCGTGTTGTTGGGTGCTTGCTGATATCCTCCTTGTGAAATCTGCTGCCCGCTACTGCTAATTAAGAATATCAACACATCACACACCTATATCACATCATCATCTTCACACACACACGCAGTGATCAAATCCCTAGATGCTATTATTTATTATTAATTACCTTGGAAAACCTATGTGAGGAGGAGGGGCTAAATCGTTGCTGAAAACAAGTTGGCGAGCCTTATTCAAAGTTTCAGTCTCCCTCTCTGAGAAATAAAAAAACCCAACTCAAAATCAAGAAACCATAAAATTTATTACAAAAATCCAAAAAAAGAATAAAAATGAAGTCTTTGACGGAGTGTTCTAGACCGCATGTAGCTTTGCTAAAATTCATGTATGCTTCATATTTTCATCAAAAAAAAACATGAGTATAAATTCAATACTCTGAAATTGGGAAATGGGAAAAAAATAAAAAAGTGAAATAACAATGCCTTGGCGGTGGCGGTTCATGTGTCCCCCAAGGGCTTGAGATTTGCAGAACTTGAGGGAACAAAACCTGCACTCGTAGACCTTCCCAGCTTCATCTTTTTCTTCCTTTGCGCCGCTTTTCTTTTTCCCACCTGCAATTTTACCAATTTAAGCATCTTTCATCACCCTCTCATTCTTATTTCCATATATACCTACAAACCCTAATTCCCCCTTTTCGAATTTCGTCAATGGATATTCCAATCAACTAGCTACTTTAATTCTTTTTACTGTCTAGGGTTTCTTTTAGGGTTTCCATTCGATCTGAATTACCAAGAAATTGCAAATTCTTTTAGGGTTTCCATTCGCAGTAGAGAGAAACGAAGGGAAGTACCTGCAGATGAAGAGCTGTCGCCGGAGGCCTGTTTGCCGCAGTAGTCTTCAGGTAGATTATTGAGGTCTAACGAATTTCCTTCTGATCTCCTGCACATAAAAAAAAGTGAAAACGACAAGTTAATGAAAGAGAGGGGTTAAAGATAAAGTTATATATTAAAAGAAGATGAAATGAGAGATGGAAGGGGGTTGCGTTAAGTATGTGGTGGGGTGGGGTGAGGTCTACATACATGGATCCGACAGAAAAAAAGAAAGTAGAGGTGTGGAGAAGGAAGAGAAGAAGTAGAGAGATAGGTTTTGGAAAATTGAAAAGAAGACTTAGAGTTAGGGAGATGGGAGGTGGAGGGGTAGTTGAGTGATGGTGAAGAAAGTGGTGTTGAAAGTTTTTCTATCAGTTTCTTCTGCCACTCGTTGTTATAAATTTCTAAGAATTGAAAGAACAGCAAAGGGACAGAGTTAGGGTCTCTCGTGACTTTGAATTTAAAAGTGAGAGAGTGAGGGTTTGGGGGTGCGCAGGTGCATGCTACTCTCATTTGGTTTCATTTGCATAGAGATGAGAAGGACGTTGCCTAATATCATTAAGGTAGCTAGGTTTATTGCCCTACTCATACTATAGCCTGCATGCAATGACAAACATAATTAACTTACAAAATAGTACTTAAAATCACTCCCATTGTGTTGTACTATATATGTCACTTAATGTGTGTTCTGTTATCCCATATCAGATTAGCTTGTGATTACTTCATAGTACTTGGTCTGAAATCAATCGAGACTATTATTATCCTAGGGCTTCGTCAATACTAACAAGTCATGCGACTAATTATACACAACACAATCTCACTATCAAATCTGTAATCGTGTTCATCCAATCAAATAAGGGTGCATTTTGTTTCATAGAAGAGTTGAAGGTGGATAACTATTATTAGTGTGAATAGTATTACTGTCACACCAATATAAATAATTTGTTCAATGTGGAATGATAAATATTAGCCGTAGAATAGTAGAATAGTATCGGGTCCTGAATTTTATCTCGGGCCCAATAAATAAAGCACTTTCCTTACCAAACATGAGATGAAGAGATATTATTAATATTATCTACCTTCATCTCATGTACCAAACGCAACCTAACTCAATAATTAAACTAGGGCAATATTCTTTGATGAGCTTTAAAACAAAGGTAGTAGAGATGGATAGATGGATGGATGGATGGAGAGACATGCTCCACTTTGTGCTAAGAAAGAACATAGTGGATATTATAGAATTCATAAATAGGTTATCTTGTTATAGTACACTTGTACTACTCATTGAATTGTTTCTATCAATATATATAGTACATTCAATCCAAACAGAATTTATGTTTGCTATCGCCTTTATTACTACACTAGTAACCAATTCATGTTTCAATTCCAACCATAGACTAGTCATGTTTTCTAGCTATCTCATCTTTTTCATTATTCATCTTCAATTAATTATTCCAAAACTGAAAAACATATATATAGAGAGAGAGATTTGGAGATATTTAGTGACTTAATACAATAATTATATTAGTAGAAATGTACATGCTGAACAATTTTTTAACTAATCAATAAGAAAAAAAATCAAGAAAATAAACTTTGACCAAATTAAATATGTTGGGTGTGACAGTAGTATGTCCAGTTAATTACTACTTTACCCACTTCCTTAAATTGCATGCACCAAAAAAGCACTACCACTCATTCAATATCAAATTGGGATTTGTGGAAACGATTAAGGCTGCATGCTACTTTTCATATTTTCTCATAATTATTTTAATTTTAATAGTTTCATATAATTAGTACCTAGCTAGGTAATATTATATTCTGCACTACGTACAATTATGGCATACAGTGACACAGATATACCACTGTTTATACAATAAAGAATACAGTAGTTATGTTAATGAGACATTTAATTATATGTGAATAATAAATTCTGAAATCATCTCGAACCAAGTGCATCAACTATATATATATATAAATTAATCATAACAAATAATGAAGAAATAAGTTCTCCACATACATTATTTTCTTAGTTGAACAGGGATCGGCCCAATTTCAATAATGTTCGATTCGGCCCATTAATTTTAGGCCCAATGATTCATGCACTTTTTTGGCCCAAGATGTAGGAGAGAATGTTACGCTGCAGCATTGTTCAATGCACCAAATTGCAAAAGACTATCCGAAATTTGCAGCAAATTCCAAAGACTCACACTTTATCGTTATCTTCGTTGCCATGGCTACTTCTTTACTCTCCCTCTCCTCCCCCACTTCTTCCACGGCTACTCCTCATCTCCGCTTATTATCTTCTCATTTCAAGGTATTTTCTCCATCACATTGCACACCCAACCTCAGAGCAGGCTTTACGTTGAATTTCTTCACTCTATTCGCATTTATTGAATTGTGTGTTTGTTCAATGAGCAGGGCAGTGTAAGAACTCTGAGGGTAAGCTCATCATCTCCATTTACGTCGATAAACCTCTGCAACCAGAAACCGAAGTTGAGGCAGACGCTCCTTGTTCGGAATTCCGCGGCCTCTGGTGTGCAGGAATCTTCTGGAATCGTCGAGAGTGCTCGATTTCGGCTGGATAACCTGGGTCCGCAGCCGGGGTCGAGAAAGAAGGCGAAGAGGAAGGGGAGAGGGCACGCCGCCGGTCAGGGGGGCAGCTGCGGATTTGGAATGAGGGGTCAGAAATCGAGGTCTGGTCCCGGCGTGAGGAGGGGGTTTGAGGGGGGGCAGATGCCGCTCTATCGAAGAATCCCTAAATTGAAGGGGATTGCTGGAGGTACCATTTTCTCTTTGCCGCTTCAGTTGATTGTACTTCTTTCTTTATAGAAAGTTCAAGCTTGATATTGTAGATTGGATGCATTTAGTTCGTCGCTAATTTGGATTAGCTACACATGTTTTATAGGCTGTAAAATGGGGAGCTTTGTAGTGAAGATTTGTTTTTTATTTGGAGTGGAAGCTGAATATAGTGATTTGTGATGGTTTCTTTATATGAAACATTATTGCATGTTCAAAACACTAGTGATTGCTACAAATATTTCAAAGAGAGGGTCGATTTTATTAGGTTTCGGGATCGAAAATTTTGTATCTTTCATTAGAATGAGAAATGTTTAGATTTAGAGAATAGTCAATGACCTTTCCTGGTATAACTTGATGTCTTGTTTTTCAGTTAATTCAAGTACTTTTGTCGTAGATTACAGTCTTAAATTCAGTTTTATATGATTATTCAGTTTGATAATGTAGTGGATTGAGCTTAAGCGCAACATGGTTTCCTTTACCCTTGAGATTTTAATAGCAGCGCTAAAGATACTTGAAGATAATGTTCTTGCCAAACTTTCGTATTTTGATTTTTTAGCTCTAATTGAGAATTTATGCAAAAATAGAAGGTTCTTTTATATATGTATTTGTTCGTTACCAGTGACCCTGTTTGTAATGTTTGAAGCCCCACATCTGATTGCCAAATTTCTCTTATCCTTACCATAAGCTAAAGTTAGTAGCAAATTTGAAGAAATATTCATTGAATACCTTCTTGATTGTGGAAGTTTCTACAATCTGACCTTATTATCACCTTAGAACTTTATTAACTTTTTTGCATTAAGAACCCTCTGACTAATCTCACATTAATTGACCTATAGTCTGGATTAAATTTTTTCAACACATAACAAGTACTTAGTTGTTTGGCTGAACCCATTGTATTACTTACCTTATGCTGATACTCATGTTTGCTACTTTTGTATATCTAGGCATGCGTGCTGGATTACCAAAGTACGTCCCTGTGAATTTGAAAGATATTGCAGAGGCTGGATTCCAGGAAGGAGAAGAAGTCTCATTGGAGTCTTTGAAGAGCAAAGGTCTGATAAACCCATCAGGGAGGGAAAGAAGACTTCCTCTAAAGGTAACAAAATATTATTAGTTGCTAATATGTTTGGTATCGTTTTTCTTTATGTCTTAATTAGGCCAACTTGATTTGAATTCTCTTATATCTTGTTCATACCAACCAAATGCTCACTGCATCATCTTGAAAACACGAATGTTTTCTGAAGAGACAAGAGAGTGCTAGTGTTTTTGTTTTTTGACAACGTTGTTAGTATTACTATTCGAACAACATATATCAAAAATGACTTATTTAGTTATTTTCATCTCTTGCATGGTTAATTGACCTATACTTATGAGATCAACTCATCTCCGTGTATTGAAATATAGAACAATAGCTGATTGGTAACGAGAGAAATGTACGTGAACCGTTCTCGTATATACATATTAGGCGATCTATATTACTTAAACAGCCCAGTTTCTGTTAGCAGTAACAGAACTGATGGTGCACCACAACAAGCACAAAACCTTCTCTTAAAGTTCAATGTTCTATGCAGCCTTAAGCAGTTTGAATACAAAATGTATACTAAATCTCATTGAACCTCTGTAAATTGTTCAAGTTCCAAGGTAGCCTCTCACGAGTCTTGTTTCAGATCTTGGGTGATGGAGAATTGAGTGTAAAACTCGAGTTCAAGGCCCGAGCCTTTTCAGCGTCAGCAAAAGAGAAGATTGAGGCAGCGGGATGTTCAGTAACGGTTCTTCCTGGGAGGAAGAAGTGGGTGAAGCCATCGGTGACCAAGAACCTTGCTCGTGCTGAAGAATACTTCGCCAAGAAACGGGCTTCAGCTGAGTGGACCGAGCCATCTTCTGCTTGAGCCTCAATTTTCCAGCAACCTAATATGTGTAAAGCAACTATTCATTCTTGTATGTTCAACCCCAAATGTTACTACTTTGCTAGGTTTTTCTACCTTGAAACTTAATCTCATATTTATTGAATCCTTGTGATTGAATCGATGGTTCATACGGCAGGTATCAGGTGTATTGCAGCAGCCCTTTTTTATTTCAGTATTCAATGTCTGCTCCTTTTTTCTCTTCTTTTTATTTTTGGGTCAAGGTCTTGATTTCTTTCAAGTAAAGATCTAATCTGGTAACGTGTCTTAATCCTATAGTTGGAAGTTAACATGATTAATTAGTTGTCCTTTCCGATAGAATCTATCTTTTTCATTTAAACACTTTTTTTTTAAATGATTTTCATTGTTTGAGTAATATATGAAACTAAAATTGGCTTTGAAATTATTATATTAAGATCTAATCACCACTAACTGAAATTAGTATTAAATCCTCATTTTGGTTTCAAGTACCCAACTTTTATTCTAGAGACGAGCATTCTAAATATTTCAAGACAAAATCTCTAATAATTTACTTTTTTTCTTTTACAAAAAATACTCCGTCCGTCCCAATAAGCATGACACAATTTATATTTAAATTAGGTGTCGTTTACTTTGAGTGATTACTTGGATTGATAAAACATGTAATTGATTATTTGAATGATAAGATTATAAAATTAGTTCAAAATCAAGTAATTCATTATTTATCCATCAAAGTAAACATTAGATTAGTTTAGACTAATTTTATCAATCCTTCTTATCATCCAAAGTAAACGCCACCTTAGTGTATTAAAATAATAAATTCTTATTGGGACAGAGGTAGTATTTGTCTTTTTTAATTTGGGTCGTTCGCTAGTAATATAATTTTCCTTTTTAAACTCACCTATATTTTATTTTATGAGTTTTTTCTTCGTTAAAAATATATTTTCCAAATTTTTTTAGACTCATGTCAACTCTCTTATAAGTACTACTATTTTTTTATGAATTAGGTTATTAATCGGTATAAAGTGAAATTGTGGTTTTTCAATTAAAATTCTTATATATTTTTTAAAATGAAGTTCATAATGTGGTACATTTTTTATATATACTCTCTCCGTCTCACTAAGCATGATATATTTTTTTCCGGCACAGTTATTAAGGAAAGTGTATAAAGTAGTGTGTAAGAGAGATAAAAATGGTAGGGTCCATACCTTTTTAAAAAGATAACTTTTACTATTTATGGAATGTGTCAAGCTTAGTGGAATGTTCGAATAAAAAAAATGTGTCATTTTTAGTGAGACGGAAGGAATACTATATATGAGCTATGACATATAAAGTTAATTTAACGCATAATCAAATATATACTGAGGTCTCTTTTGTCAGTAAAACTAAAAAAAGAAAGAGAGAATAAGATGGTTTGCCTTTATTGTATTTAATTTTATTTAATTCTTAAAGAATTTTAGTGTGTTGCCTTCTTCGATTGAGAAATATACTTTATTAATTATGATGATACGTCTTCAATACTCATTAATTAAGTAACAAAAACAAAAGATGATGACTAAATGATTGCCCAAAATAAAGCGATAGAGATAGAATTAAGATGTGATTATGAGATTGGATTCAAAAATCTTGTGCGTGTATGTAACTTTTAATGACATATGCAATGGTTTTAATTAACTTCAAGATTATGACAGCTAAGTACTAATTTTTACTTATACAAGAAGCCAATTTCTTTTCAACTACTTCAATTAGAAAATAAAGGAATTTCACTCTTCTCAATTGATAGAGGATAATGCAATAGTTTTTCTACGTGGATTTCAAAGAACAAAGGTTTTTTTTTGTGCCTATAATAAGATTTTATGTAAATGAAAGTACATATAATTGTATTCAACCAGTAAGCGTGAATGTATTTTGGTAGGTTAATTGCATTTAGCTCAAATATGATATTAATATTTGTTTTTCTTTTTGAACTATCCTACTAATATAGACTTTCTTTTCAAAATGATAAAAAATTATTTTTTAAAACGTGTGTGATCTTATCATATTTTAAACTTTTTACGCTATTTATTATTTTACGTAAAAAAAAAATAACAAACATTCGAATTGAAAATGGTGGGCCAAAGGGGCAGGTGTTTGGTATAACTCATCAACCTTTCAATTTCAGATTAAAAGTGTATCCTTCTCTTCATAACTCTTACACATGCACATGCATCCACTTTTCTTCTTATTTTTTCCTATTTTATTTTTCTGAAAACGATATTTCATTTGTGAATTTAAATTAAATGCTTGAGGACCCAACCTTTTCTTATTTTGTATGCATGTGTGATGGGAAAAAAAAATCCTACCAATACTTTAGGGACACAAAACAAGTGAATTGCACATATATATATATATATATGTTGATTATATTAAGAATGTTCTAATTAGGATTAATTGTGGTAAGAACATGTGCTTTGGTAGAGAAGAGTTTGTTGTGACATATAACAAGTCTTAACCACAAAGATATTTTCTTGAAATAAAACATGTGTGATGCCTAACTTTGACAGCTAAGCCAAATTAATGCCTAATTACTAATTCATCAAAACTTTTTTTATATAATTAATTAAACTGGCACTATATTAACTAACGCAATATGTATTTGAAGAAAATTGCACGTTCTTGATTTGTGTAAATTAACTAACTATATATTTGAAGAAATAAAACGTTGATTACATTAATTTTTGCAAGTAGGGGCAGCACATGTCTAATTATTCGTGTCGGATTTTATATAAAATCATACTTTAGGATTAAGACACAAAAGTATGTGGATATATTTAGTTGATTCGACAACAATGTCTATAATTGAATGCCATAGTTATAAGTATTACTGATTAGTACAATTTCAACATAAAATCATTTCAAAATTAACTAATTTCAAGATTGTGTTCCAAGATGAGCAAATGAGATTTATCGTCCCACAACAAAATTTTATAATATATGTATATATACCCTAGCTTGAAAAAAAATATAAATACTCAATAATTATATATATTCATGAATATAAATCCAGAACTCAAACAAGACCACAAACAGAAATTGAAAAAAAAAAACACAAAAATAAATGTAGAACATTATGGAATTTGTATTTATTATAATATGGCGAGGAAAATGTATAGATATATCATATATTATAAGGAAAATATTAATGGCAGTGGCATATCAAGATTGGATATTCGATTAAGAAACCTATTTAAATTTGTGACCGAATATTAATATAAATTTAAACGTTAAATTATTTTATTCGTATAGATATTTCAGCCGGTCATGAGATGAATTGTGTGAACGAAAATATTTCCTATAAACTTTTTTTAAAATTTATTAATTCTTTATATATCAGTTTATTTCCGATACTCCTCTACTCGTTTTCTTTAGTGTTCGATATTTAATTAAAGCGATAAAATATTATTAAAAACAAACGCACACAAACTTTCTGTTTGAATTTGTAATCTTTTATTTTATTTTGTAATAAGTACACTGCATAAATTAATTGATTTATTTGACTGAAATACATTTTATATGTTAATAATAAAACGACTAAAGGGCCATCTCACACAAAAATGGCATATTAAGACTACATCACATATTAAGACTATCCGATATCGCGATTTTGGTGGAAAGTCATGTAAATAAAACAAAATAGTGAAATAAATAAAATAAATAGTAAAGTCATGGAATATCATGATCTAGGTTGGCTAACCACCCTCAAGCCATGACTTTTTATTTCGTTTATTGTATCATATAGTAAAAAAATAATAATTTAATTAAAATTTGGGTCAAGAGAAAGTGACCATTAGAAATAGTCTTATTATTATTTCTATATTTGGAAAGTATTATTACACTATGTATTACTCTCTCCGTCCACCAATATTTTTTTTTTTAATTTTGATCTAATACGAGTTTTAATAAAATAGGTTGACTTTGATTGGTAAATATTAAAATGAAGGTAAAATATAGTAAGTGAATAATGAGACCCATAAAAAGTTAGATGATGCGTAATGTATTGTGAGTCGATAATGAGACTAACATTAAAGTGTAGTGAGTGAATACGGGGTTGTCAAAAATAGAAAGAAAATTAAAAAGAAACTTGTTGAACAGACTAAAATGGCAAAGTGTGAAGAAATTTGATGGACAATAGGAGTAATATTTATTATGAATCTTTTCTAGTCATTTTGATTTTTCCATTATATTTCTCTAAACTTTAAATTTATTTTTTTAGAAAAGTTTTAGTTATTATACTCAAAATGATATTTTTACGCTCTATTCCACAAACATTCAAACTATATTTATTATACACTCTTTCATACAAAATCAAAATATTACTACATTATAACCCAAAATTAATGAACTTTTTATGAGCTGATTTTTACCAAAAAATAAATAAAGCATTATTAAAAAAATAAATATTAATTGTTATTAATATAACGAATATGGTAAAAAAATATGGTTTTTTTATAACTTTTATTTAAAATTTTACACTGGTTAAATAAGATTCTAGGAATTGAAGTGAGTGACAGCTGCAGTCAACGCATAAACTTACTTTCATCCACCAGCATTCAAAAAATCTTTCGGCAGCTAATCTTTTTCTTATTCTTTTCAGACTTTTGCAGTAAAAAAAAGATTTGCATATATCATATTCCTCTTTCACTTTTGAGTATATAATATGGAGATTTATTTTTATTCTCTTTGTCATTTTCGCATGTTTTACTTTATTTTTGGTTGCTGACAAATTTCAAACCATATCTGCAATTAAAATCATTTCGAATCATTACGCCTTCATAATTGTGCATCCAAATCAAAACATGCTGTAAACCATCAATTTATATGCACATGATTGTGTTTATTCTTGATGTGTGATTCAATATATTTTTGGGACAAAATTAATAATACTCATTTTATTAATGAAACATGTATAATATACTCAAAAATCAAATGGAGATGTAAAAATTACCCACTTTTTTAAAGTGAAAACCTTTTTGACCAAATTAATGTGGGACCCACTTAAATTCGAATGAATATGGTAAAAAAGTAATTATTTGACCATAATTTCTCAACAACTCAATTCTCTCTCCACCCTATTCCCTCATCTCTCTCGTGAATTACCACCACTCCACCACCTGTAATCTCTCTTGTTCTCACAGTCACCACCGTCACCACCATCACCACAACCGGTCGTTGCACTTTCTTCCACTGCACTCTCCTCTGCTCTAGACTCTGCATCCACCACCCTAAAAAGTGCTACTGCCTCCACCATCACCACAACCGAGAACTAATATAACCACCAGCGGGCCCTCCATCTGCACAGCCCCTCACGAAGCTCCGATGGCCAACTCCGATGACGAAATTCCCCAACATAGGTAATCTTCTTCACAATTCATTCCAATTCGTTCCAATTCGTTCAAAACAAAAAGCATGTAAAACCGTATGATATGTTGAATTTTTCGTCACTATATGAACTGTGATTGAGATATGTTGAATGTTTTCCTCTTTTTTTTTTACATAATGTAGTTTTATATGATGTTGCAATCACGTTTCTTGTACAACCGGTGGCACAAGACCACCAACCGGCGGTGATTCCAACCACCGGTTGTAGTGTATAAACACAAAATAATATATTGTGATTGTGAAACTGTGACAACCGGTGGCCAAGTATCAACGAATAGCAACCACCGGTGGTGGATCCCCACCACCAGTGGTTGCTCTTGTGTCACCGGTGAAGTTGATGATTACTCCCTCCGTCCCCCAATAAGTGTCCCATAAGGAAAATTTTTATATCCCCCAATAAGTGTTCTATTACAAAAATCAAGACAAAAATAGTATTAAATTTCCAATTTTACCCTTTTCATCATTGAATTACGTTTACTTTTTATCTTTTCTATACAATTATTAGGGGTAAATAGTGGAAATTATTAATTGTATTGGTATATGAGTTTTTATGTTTGGGGACAATTATTGGGGGACGGAGGGAGTAATACATAACAAACCAACTTTCACGGAAAACAATGCATGTTGTAAGAGAATCTTATACTTTTTAAAGAAAAGTGGGTATTTTATACATGTCTCTTTAGATTTTGGGTATATCTAACATGCATCACTTTGAAAATGGGTAATTTTACCCATTATCACTATATTTTTTTCGTTCTTACCTTTTTAAAAACGGCCCTAAAAAATTTAAGTTCCTAAATTAACAGACCTACTCCGTATGTTATTTGAAGTTCAAGTTATTTTCCGAGTCTGATTTTGATTTTTAGCTACCCACAAACATACATGATTGAGTTAGTTTATTCACGAGTATGTTAATAAGTCAGCTATCAAACCTTCAATCGAATATTTAGTCGAATTTCAAACTAAAATATTAATTTTATAATATTATAATTTTATTCGTTCTTTAATTATGAGTCTAAATCGAGTCAAAACTCAAGTTCAAACTCGAAAATGATATTATCAAACATTTCACAAATTGAGCTCGAACTCGATACTTATATCTCAAATCAAATTCGAACATATCAAAAATTCAAACCCAGATCAAATACTCTAATATTATAAACAAATCAAATTCAACTGAGATTCGTCTGCATTTACGTCCCAAAAAAGTATCTAGTTGGGAAAAAATAAGTTTAAAAAGCGGTCTAAAGACATGATAATGGTAATTTATTTTTTAAACATACTAGGGATCTAGAGTCATGACTATAGTAATTTATTTTCTTAATTAAAAAAAACTGCTCATTAAATCACGACTCAAGAGTCATTTATAAAAAAAAATAAATTTGGACTAATTTTTATTAGTCTCATCATTCAAGTTATTAATTATTTAAAAGGAAAATCATGACTCGACGAGCTCGTTTGTGATATATTTTTACAAATTTCAAAACCGTACTAAAATTGCAAAATATACATATTTTGTAATTAATTTTGCAATTAATTTATCATTTTATATTTGCATAAATTCATTTTAATTGTAAAAATTTATAATTAAAATAATGAATTTTGTGTTAGTATTGTTTCCAACAATTATATATATATATATTATATTTCTATTTCAATTTTGAGGTATTTGTTAAATAAAAATAAAATAGTGATAGTCAACTATATATTGTATTTCGTCCTAGATATTAGAGTTGATGTTATCATCTTCTTAATAATTAATATTAGTTGGTTTAAAGTACGATTATAGCAATGTGAAATCCAGAGGCTAATTAACTGTCCTGTCTCTGTACTCTCTCCCTCTCTCACACATAATTACCAAAAACCCCATGCTTGTCTCAGAATCTAGCAGGAATACCTCCCCCCACGTGTCACATTTTTATAGGCCGTAACTTGTTAGGTCACTTTCAGCAGTTAAACTTTACTTGATATTTCATCGATTCTTTTACCCAATAGTAACTTCAATTAATACTTTTATTTCACGTTTGGTGCAGTATAAAATGTTTCACTCTAAAATTATTTACCGCCTTAACTCGCAATTTTCCCTTATATATTAGAGTTTAGCCAAAATAATAATTTTCACTATTTTAACCTAACTTTTATTTTTTTGTGAATTGATTCATGAATTTTATTTTATTTTTTAATTAAAGTATCTTTATAATTTTCTTTCCTAATGTGATTGATATTTTTGTGGGATATTTTCAACTAATTTAGAATTATTTAGGTTTTCGAGATCAGATCACGATTTTCATTACACGTGCTGGCATAATTTCTGGGGTTGGAATAAATTCCACGAACTACGATAAACGAGAATCGCTCATTATTAAACAATAAAAAACTCAAATTAAATAATTAAACTATGAGATTATTACATACACGTCGCAATCCAATCTCCGAGGCTCTATGAATTTGATGCATCCAAAGCTCCACATTTTATTTATTTAAAATTAATATAAAACAAATAGTAAGTAGTAACCTTACTCCGGTAATTTCAATACGGCGACGTATTTGAGATTCCTGAACGGTTAAATCCGCTTTGCAAATCCAATTTGTGTAATCCAAACAAAAGGAAACAAACACACATTTAATAACTTACGAGTTTAGGACAGCAAACACTATTTAAATCGAATAAATTGGCGTTAAACTGGAGTAGCGGTGGGGCCCTCACGCGCCATTAAATTAAATGGTGATGCATCGATCTCATCTACACTCGCACTCTCTGTATATAATCTCACGCTCTCCTTCTTCACCTCTCCTTCCCTCACTGCGATTTCGTCTCTTTTTTCTCCTCATCTCCTCTCCTCAAATTTATTATTGTTATTTTTTGTGTTTTTAATTTTGTTTCCTTTTTTGAGCGTCATTTCTCCTCTTGGAGGAGTATCGCCATTTTTGTACAGCTTTTTGAGGTAAAGTTCAGCTCCCCCTCTCACTCTCACTTCTAGTTTATGTTTTGAAAAGTCGAGATATGGTTTAGGTTTGATTTCATGAGGACGAGAAGGAAATTCTTGGTTTTGATTTGGGGGAAATTTCAATTATTGAGTTTTTGAAGAAAAAAAATCAGCTGGATATAGCCTTTCCGGTTCAGATTTCCGGTGTCGGAGTTTTTTTCTGGGTCAGATGGTGAATTGCTTGAAATTTATGAGTAGATCTGGTAAACCTAATTTGAGAAAAATCTCAGTTTCTGAAAGAATCCATCTTTTCCGACCGACCTGTTAGATGAATCTCTTTTTCCCTGCGGAGATTTTTTATGGCTTAAATTTGTTACTTCAGTTTAAGATTTGGATTTAACGCTACAAACGTTAGTTTCGATTTTTTCCGATAGATCTGCCTAGTTCTTATCTCCCCCTCAAAAGAATTAAAAACTACTTACCTTTTGTTTATTTTCATAATATTATTTTTTACGAGTGTTCTTCAAGAAATTCAGCCGACATATAATTTTCAGCTAAAGCTGACCAGATCTCTTCTTCAAATATCGAACCAGTATTATTTTTTGTGTTTTAATTGTTGGTCTTTCATGCTATTTGTCTTGTGTTCACAGATCTGTAATTTTTTGTTTTAAAATTTAATTTTCCCTGACGAGATTTCCCTATTTTTTAATTAGCAGGTTTTGACTACCGTCCCACGAGCTTGAAAATGAATCGCTACGCAATTCACCAAAACAGCTTTGCTGCGTATGAGGAGATGAGAGCTAACGCCGCCGCCGCAGCTGCGTACAGATCTGCGGATATGAGTGAAGCTGTTATTTGCCCTAAACCGCGGCGGCTCGGCTTGCTCCAGACCACCCTTCATGAGCCTTCTTACCCGAAACCTTTAAGATGGCACACTAGGTAATTTTCAGTATTTAATTTACTGTTTTTTCCTATTTTTAATCTCGAATTCTTTGTTCTTATTTATAATTTTCTAATTTCCTCTTGCTTTTTAACAGTAATCACCAAGAGGTGTTTGATTCCAAAGCTGGAAGCGAACTACTGGACATCATCCTAGCAAAGGTTCACCTTTTTATAATTTTCAATTTTATTTTTTTTCCTCGCAATTAAAAGGAAAGTTAAATTTCTCGTTAGGTTTCTTGAATCATTAAACTGAAATATCACTCTGGTCTAACAAATTTGTTGTTAAATTTGCAGCAGGGTGGTTGTGGTAGTGATCAATCAGTGCCACCGGTAGCCTCGTCGCCCCCATTTTTTACCGGGTCTCCGCCGAGCAGAGTATCTAACCCACTAATTCAAGATGCCCGATTCGGGGGCGAGCGATCCAACCCCGTCTCGCCCCGTGCAATGCCTGCCCCCTCCGGCCTCGCACCCTCCCCATCCTCCACCCGCAAGGGGGGCTGCGTTAGGGCGAATTTCGGGAACAACCCGGCCGTGAGGGTGGAGGGTTTCGACTGCCTCGACAGGGACAGGCGCAACTGCAGCATCCCTGCCCTAGCATGAGAGATGAGGAGGGCTTCTTCCATTCGTTCCACCATTAGGAGTTTTTCAAGATTTTGATGAGCTAAGTAAGTTAAGTGGATGATGGATAATTGATCAATTCAAACAAGTTTAGGTCTAGTGTATATATATGGATGTTGTTTCAAAGTGGTCTGTAATTGAAGGAAGGTGTAAGTATGGAGTTGAGGAAGGAATAATTTTTAGGGATCTGAAACTGTGAAAGAGCCCCTCTTTCCATTGTAATGGTGTAATTAGAGAGGTAGGAGAGGGGGGCTAGTGGTGAATTAAGTAAATTATGAGGGTCATTTTTGAGAATTTGAGTGGTAGGGCGGAATTTGTATAAAGAAGTATGGATATATAGTTGGCACTGAGTCATGGACCATGGTGTTTTGTAGTAGTCAAGAAAGTTGAGTTTGTAAATGATAAACATTATTATTAAAAAATTCATGATTATGTTTGGATTTGAGATGATGGTGTCCTTGTATGATTGTGTGGTGAAATGAAGAAATGTCTATATCTTTTGCAAATGATGATGATGATGATGCTGCCTTGCTTGGTTGTCACACACCACCCACCCACCCATTTCGTCAAGAATAAGGATAGAAAATTGCGAATTGGATTGTATTGAATTTCCCGGGTCGGGTCAAATAAAGTGTGTCCCGGGTCAAATTATTTGTTTTAATTTTTGTTAGTGGAGGATTCGTCCTTGCATTGCACGTGTCGTATGTAATAGGACATTGGTATATCAAATTAGTTTGACTAATATTCGATGTTGGGCCCACTATGAAAATACACAATTCGAGGCAGCACATATTTTTAATAGATAACTAGTTTGTGCACCCGTGCTATGCACGAGAATATGTTATTCATCCATAATTTATGCATAGAGATATTTAAAATAATCAAAAATGATGTAATCAGATAATAATCGGTGGTTTTAGAACCTTAATCATAAACGATGGTTCGATTTCAAATTATGACTGTGTAGAGGACGGTTCAGTTATAATTTTAAAATTTTGAAACCATGATCAGCGATCCAAACCAGTAACTTCAATTTATTTTATCCAATTCAATTTATTTCTTATTTGTAAAATGTATTTTTATATAATTCACAATAACACATTAAAATTTATGAATATATTAATAATAAAATAAATTAAAAATCAAAATTTAATTTTGAAATTTGGAAATTAATAAAACTTTATGATTTTATATAATAATATAATAATATTTAAATTTTACTTTATAGTCATTCTAATTTTAAAATTAACAAATAAAACGACATTAAAATTTTGAAAAGTTAAATGATAATATAAATTATTACGTAATCATAATAATAAGAATTTTTAAATTTTCATATATATTAGTATTAATTTTTTGGATAGTTCATAAATATAATTCTAGCCATTCTATACGGTTCGATTTCAAATCCTGAACTATCTTAAAAACGATTTGGTTCTGATTTTGAATATTCGAAGGAGTTAGGTTCCAAACTACAATCATGAGCACTTCTACTTCTGTAATTTTATAAATTTTAATTGGTTTAAATACTAATAATAATTAATTGATCATATAATAAAATTAACATAGTCATATTTATAAGTGTTATAATTTTTAGTTGTTTGAGCAATTTTTTATTAATATTGATCTACATATAATTTATCTCACAAAGAGTTGATTGTCTAAAAATATCTCTCATTGTGTTAACTAAAAATAAATATGAACGATTCATATTTTTATATTATATTATTTTTTATTATTTTATATTTAATAAAATAAAATAATTTTAAATATTTTCTCTAAAAATATTAAGACATCCATTAAAAAAAAAAACTTTATAATGAGCTTCTATGCATGGTCTCAATTTATAATGGATTGAGTTTCAACTTTCATGCATAATATTAAAACATATTATAAAGAATATTCAACTTTATAATTAGGAACATTATAATTTAGTAAAATATATTATATGTATAAGAATATGTATACATATAATTATTTTCAATTTACTAATGTGTTATAATTTTTTATATTAAATATATATTTTATATAACATATATCAAATTAAATGTATTGTCGAGATCTTTAATTTAATATGCATAATATTGAAAATATTTTTACGAAGAAAATAAATAATTTTAGGAGAAATGTGTTATAGGAGAGAGAAAATAATCTATAACGTTTTAAAAATTAATAAGCTAAACGCTAAACATAAACCAGATTCAGTTGTACCTGTATATTATGATTTATTAAATGCTTAAGTTATCTTGTTGTTCTATTGGTTCACAATGTAGCCTTCCTTATGAAAGGTATAGAGATCGAATCCTATTAAGGTTAATAGTTGTAAGATTATATTTGCCATTGAAATTTAAGTTATTTACAAAATTTGCCACTCAAATTGATTTCAATTGAAATGCTTCCTGTTTTATATATATATAGATATCAATATATGGATTAATGTTATTGTACAAGTGCACAACTTGGAAGTCCCATTTATTAAATAGCCATTTTATACGATCACAATTGCTTATTCTCTCCTACTTGCGACAAGCAATATGATTCTATGTCGTAATGTCGCATATGTATAAAATCAATATTATTATTATTTTATTAAAATTATCAAATAATTTTCCATTTTTTTAATTAAAAGAAAATAATGTACTTATAATTTTTATAACTACAGCAAAATAACGTATAATTTTGAAAATTATGTCAAAATATAAATATGAAAAAAAAATACTTCGCCATGAAGTATGTTTTCTAGTAACTATATATTTCGATTTAAGTTTGGGAACAAGTTTCAATTTTTGCAACTTTCACTTGTAGTGCATCATACAACATTCGGAAATCATTATACAGAAATATCTTCGCTACAAAATACAGAAAATAGAATATAGAAAGAAAAAGTGAATTTTACGGTGGGAATTAAAGGTTTGATATTCGTTACATCGAAAGTCCCCAATAAAGGCCAGCCACGTGGACTCATCAAGTTGGAAGTTGGCGACTTGGAAGAGATAGTGTCATAGTGAAATGATGTTTTGAGGTAGCACAAAAGTGAAGCGGTAGCAAAAATACTACCTGGAAAGTAAATTAAAGTTGGGCTTCACCAATTTATTTGTTTCAAATTACTTCTAAATTTTAGTATTTTTTCTTTTTATTTTTCATTAGTATTATGATTGTAGGGTCTATCAAGTAGTTAAATTTAAGGTAGCACCGTACTAAAAAAAATTTGAGGTAGTTAAAAATATTGATGGTTGATGACGTGCGTCACACACTATGTAGCATGCATGTCTCTTTAAATTCAATAAAAGCTTCCCAAAATTTTTCCACAAAAGAAATAAATATTGCATCTCAGAGAAAAAAAATTGCTAGATTTTGTATATATACACAAGGGTTGAAAATGAAGAGGCAAAGCAACAATCATGAGAAAAAAGCATGGTTAAGAAAAAGACAAATGGTGCGGCGGCGCCACCACCGAACATGCGGAGGCGGCGGTGGCAGAGTGGTTGTTTGTGATGCATTAAACGATGACGTTTTGTGGGATTTTCAAGCTGATGGAGTTCCTCCAAATCCATGACCTTTTTTTTTTTTTTTCTCGTAAGTAACCAGAAATTTTGTTTCATTTCCTATATAATAATGTTTCTAATTGGAGTATTGATGATAAATCAGAAGGTCCCATACAGTGATAAACATATATTATCAAAAAGTAAAGCCACATTTCTCCTTTTAATGCAGCTTCAAAAAAAATAATTCTTTTGAAAATGCAAATTGAATATTTAAAATTTCGAGTACCCTCATTTTGCTTAACCATAATAAACCTTATCATTGCCCCCAAAAAATAATTATCGAAATCTCGAGAACAAAGATACTTGACAGATGATTTGTAATTTTGAAACTGGCAAAAAAAGAAAGAAATTATAGTTTTTAAATAAATTACGTCTACTAGTATTTATTTTTTAAATATGAAAACATAACTATTAATGACAAAATAAATAGAGAGAAAAGATAGGTAAAAAACAAAGAAAATAGTCTTCCTTCCCTTTATGATTTTCTCTGCTAATAAAGTATTTACTTTTTCTTCTTTATATTAATCCCTTTTTTCTACTTTTATATTCTTTATTTATGAACTTTCTATTTTAATTTCTATGATTTGAGGGTTTAATTTTTCTTAGTTAAGCCTTTTATTGGTTAATAACTTGATCAATTCAAATTAATTGCAATTATAATAAGAAATGGTTATAGTTACTGCATTAAAATGTGATAACATATATTATGCACCTTCCATTTCTCTAGAAGTTTTCCGTTGAGATATTTTTTATCTCATTTTAAATTTTAAAATATATTAATGATATCCATTCGATTTAACCCTCCCTTTTAATAATCAAGTAATTAAAAATTTATAAAATAGAAATCACTTCATAATTAAATCTCTTATCCCACGCGCGAAACTCATTCGTTCTACAAATTCTGCAAATTTTGTACGGATTTTAATAGGTTTCACTCTGCGTGCAACACACTCGCCGAAATTCGCGTCAGAGGAGAGGATCCGACATCCTCAAAGGCCTTTAATTGCGCTTTCTAGTTTCTTCCTCTTTTCGCACTGCTCCTCTTTTAGTCTTCACCACTTCACACTCACAAACCATTGCCTCTCTTGATCTACTCTGTTACCCACACACGCACATACGCAGTGAGAGGAAGAAGCGCCGTGGCTGATAATGGGGGAAGGGAAAGGGTCCTCGCTCGTTCATCTTCTTGTTATAGTTCTCAGCTTAGTTGCGTTTGGATTTGCTATCGCTGCCGAACGACGACGTAGCACTGTAATTTATCTGATCTCTGGTCTATTTTGTGTCCATTTTAATAGATTGAAGATCTTTTTTTGTTTTTAATTGTGAAATGGTGCTGCTTCTTCTTCCGATTTTGTGTTTGTGGTCTTTATTTTAGTTTAATTATGCTTGCGTTCTGTAGTTTTAGCTGCTGATAGAGTATCTGATGTTCTATTGTGGAAGAATTGATCTCTTCTTATTTAGTGAAATTGATTGCTCGTGGACCTTGGAAATTGCAAATTGTAATCTTTGGTTTATGCACGTTTTGGATTGGTACTCTCACAAACCCCTCGCTCTCTTTATCTCTAAATAAAAGGAGGGTTTTTTTTTGGTTGGAGTAATTTGTTAGATGTAGGTTAGTTTTTTGAACTAGAATAAATGGTCATTGAATAGCATTACTGTTTTCTTTACTGATTAAGACCATTTATATTGACCTATTTTTATTTGTTTTTGTTATGTAAGCTGAGTGTTAAATATAATAGTGACAGGCAGGATTATCTAGATTAATGTGACTTCTGGAGTTTTGAGGATAGATTCAAGCAAATGGATTTCTTACTGTTGCACATGAATGTCGAGTGTATCGATGTGTTTGATCTATGTTAAGCATTTGCCTGTCCTCACTCGAGTCTTTATGTCTCCCCTCATTCTCTTGCGGACTTGCGATACATGCTTTGGCTTGTAAATCATGTTGGAATAGATGGTCTTGATGCTTCGTGGTAATTGAATTGGGTAACTACTCCAATTTTGGGTGCAATCTTTAGTAGCCAAGAAATGTAAAGCTAGATAACTCGATTCTCCAATCTCCGAAGGAGATGTTTTTTCTTTCTCCCCTACGTCTATCTTCTGCTATTTTTCTCCTATAAAATTTATTCTGATCCTTAGGCTAATATAAGCTGCTCCTTAATTCAATTTTGTTTTACTTGGCCCTCACAAAACCCGGGTATGATATGCTGCGCTTATTCAAAATTGGGACTTGGAACAAATTACTTTTTCGTACTTTGTCATTTCATATAACTAGTTTGAATCTATCTAGGTGTCGGACTTATTGATTGATTGTTGCTCTGGTAATTCTTAATTTATGCTTCTGTTACTAATGCCTTTTCCTGTCCAAGATATGTTATTATGCAGTTCTTAGATTTTATGGGTAAAGACTAGACTTATAATTGATTTTGCTTCTACGCAAGGGTAACTTTTAGTTACTTGAAAGCTGTACACAAACGTAGTGAAGCTCTCGTTTGGACAACATAAATTTTTATCCATCTTCATCAGAATCCCACACACATTTCCTAGAATGTCACCTCCTACGACTAATGAATTTGCAAGCACATACTGTCTACTGCAAACCTTCTTGCCAACATTATTTTGTTTTTGAATTGTTTGAGGTATTAAGAATCTAATTATGACTTGCTTTCTAATTTCTCGCCATGTGTCAGGGTGACTTACATACAGACATTGTTACCAATCAAACATACTGTGTTTACCACTCCGATGCTGCTACTGGTTATGGAGTCGGGGCTTTTTTGTTTCTTCTATCAAGCGAGTCCCTGCTCATGGGCGTGACAAAGTGCATGTGTTTAGGAAGGCCTTTGACACCCGGAGGAAACCGTGCATGGACCATAATATACTTCCTTGCTTCATGGTAACATTTCTTCATCTTCGGGCACTCATGATTTACGAACCATAAACGATACCTTTAAGCCTTGTAAACGTCCTTTTAATGGATTTATGAACTACAGGATGACATTCGTGGTGGCGGAAGCTTGTTTAATAGCGGGTGCTAAGAAGAACGCTTACCACACCAGATACAGGAACATGATCTATGCAGACAATTTTTCATGTGATACGCTGAGAAAAGGCGTGTTCATCGCTGGTGCTGTGTTCGTGGTTGCAACGATGGTTCTCAACGTATACTACTACGTGTACTTCACGAGAGCCACCACTCAAGCAGCTAAGAAGATTGACCGGGCCGGTTCAGCTGTTGGCATGACAGGGCGCGTATAGGAGCCGAGCTGTATGATCGTTCTTGCTTCTTGGGCTGACAAGGTCGTAAGGATTCGGTTTATCCATGACCCGGTTTGTCCATGACTAGATTCGGATAATGTATCGCCTTAGGAATATGGTACAGTTGAGTCTTCGAATATATCTCTGGTTGATTTATTATCCTATAATTATCCAATGAATCTTGCAATTTAGTGGTTAATTATACTCATTTTAATCTTGATTTTGTAGTTTTTTATCTTCCTCTTACAATACTTTCTCTCTGTATTTGTCTAAAATTTTACTCTCCAATTTTTGTTTAATGCGTACGCTCTAATTATGATCAACTACCATTTTTGTATAATACTCATTCTAATTATAATTTAAAATAAATAACAGTCAACTACCATTTTTTATGATTACAACTATAAACTAAAAGTCTCAACTTTTTTGAGAAAAGAAAAAGAATAAAACAAAGTCTCTTCTAGATTTAAAAATGAAGAATCTCGTACTCTATATTAGTTAAAAGGCTGGAAAATACAGTGAATATGCATATTTTAGAAAAATAAATGATATAATATGTATATATGCATACATAAATAGCTGTCTCATATTATTATATATGAGCTGTTTATTTAACTGAATCATAAATAACGACGGAGATGAGAAAAGAAAGATAAAACAAGTACCCACACTGGGAGATAAAATGCCAAAAATAAATAAATAAAGTGGACAATGTGATCATAAAGAAAACTGCACTATACAGTTTAGTACCTTAGTACAAATTACAATACATTTTAGATATGTAAGAAGAAAATAAAATCCAAGTACAAGACACCAACAACAAGAATGTGAACAAATTAAAGGTACGAAACTAAATAAAACTCTCAACTTTTTAGTGAGCAAATAAATCGCATCTTTAAACAATGTGGAAGAAAAAAAAAATTAATAACAGACACAATCTCATTCAGTGTATGCCTTTTTATAGATACAATTGGTTTATTTGAATTTTGAAATAATAAAAGACTT
Source organism: Leonotis leonurus (assembly GCA_026898415.1). NCBI lineage: Eukaryota > Viridiplantae > Streptophyta > Magnoliopsida > Lamiales > Lamiaceae > Leonotis > Leonotis leonurus. The sequence continues at coordinate 1,943,084 of JAPKLX010000030.1, forward strand.
GAATTACACATTCCGACCTTAACAAAAAAATTTAAGAATTGCAATATGATTAAAAAAATTTGATATTTTTTTATTGTAGTTGGAATTAGCCTGCATTATAGTCGGTGTTTCACAAATAAATTTACCATTTTTAATTGATATTTTTTAAAAATAAACTTTATATTAGGGTATAATGAATCATAATTAATATTTATTTGAAAAATATTTTAAAAAAATTATAATTATATATCCTGATTTTGAAATAAGAGATAATTTAAAACTTAATTAATATGAAGACGACAAACAATAAATTGTTGATGCACAAAACAATGTTAATAGAAAAGTGAGGCGTGAGTCAATAATTTTGTGATGGTACATGCATACCTTTATTGACGAAAATGCCCAAACATTAAGAGATGTGTGTGCCCTAATTAGAGTACAATTTGGCCTTTAAGCAAAAAAATAGAAGAGTTTCAAATTGCAATGTGCAATGTTTGCATGAAAGGCTGATGTTAATTATTAGTAGATTTATGACATTATAACGTCTACGATAAAATTCAATTGTGATAGGCCCATGCTTATCAACTACTATAGTTGAAGTGACATGAACAAGTAATTATTAAAGTCTAAGAGTAACACCATTTGCCTTTACCAAACAAAGAAAATAAATTGGGAAAAAAGTATTGGGACAAACCCTTTACATTTACATTATGTGTGATTAGAGCTACCAAAATTAATAACGGGTCTGACCAATCTAACCAAATTTATTGGACGTTTTGTAAAAATTGGATCAAATTAGGTCAGTGTAGAAAATTAACAAGCAGAAAAATATGTAACTCGATCAAGCTCCAAATGTTATTTATACTATAAAATTTTATGAGCGCGTTAAGTCAACTCAAGCCCACCAAATTTTTGACTAATTTAGGGGCCAAAATTTATTAAAAGTTTAATTATCAAAGCCCAAACTTACCCAAAGTCGGGCGGGCAGTCTACTGAGCGGAGTCGGTTCGAGCTTGTTTTGATGAATCTATATAATTATGAAAATTTCATCTTATAATGGATGACTTACACAAATTTGGTGACTTAATTAGAGTAAAATTAATCTATATTAAATCGGTTATTTATAGTTAAGGTTTGGCTATTATTAGTGAGGGGTAGGAGACAATGTATTATATTTCATCCATCACATTAATAATGATTCATTCTCAATCTCATTAATAACGATTTATTCCATTGAAAGCCCTAGAGATTTTTGTTTAAAATGACTTATTATTAAAAAGAAAAAAAGAGTAGAATTTATGGAATTTTGGAAGGAAAATGCATTATTAATAAATAAATAATATTTGATACGTACAGAGAGGGGCCAATATATATTGCAACTATGCCCTCCACAAAATTATTGAACATAGATTGATAATAGAGATAATTTTGTATGATTCCAAGGCATAAAAATCTTGTGGGGTCAACTTCGTGACTTCTATTAGTAATAATAGGGAATAGTACATATTTTCAAAGAACAAAAAAAGGATCAACCCCTATTTCTCACTCACACACACACACATATAAACAATATGGGCAATGGGCATTTTCCTAAATACATTCTATATTAGCATGTTATGTATTTTAAATTTAATTATATTCCCATTCGTAAATTAATGTAGAATAATAATATATGTATATATATGTGTGTTAGTTACAGAACAAAATACTCCCTTAACACCATAGCTAGATTCCCGGCCAATCACAGCTGGATCAACCCAGTCTCATGTCTTTGCAAATCTATGTCTCATTTAATTATTTATTAATTATTACTCACTCCGTCCCGCTAAATACGTCCACAAAGGATTCGGCACGAAGATTAAGAAAGTAAAATGGTGTGGTTTAAAAAAGTAGAGGAAAAATATTTTAAACTTAAAACTAATTTTTTTTAAAGTGGCCACTAAAAGTGGGACGTCCCAAAAATAAAACGTGACCATATTTAGCGGAGATTTACTCTATTAGCACTACAAAAAAAAGTTTATTTAGCAACGGAATTTTTCCGTCACTAAAATAAGAAATTCCGTTACTAAAGATGTTAGTAACGGAATTGTAACGGATTTATCCGTAGTAATATTGATGGTTGCTAAAAAAATTTAACAACGGAATATATTCCGTTACTATATAACAACGGAATTGTAACGGAATTTCTGTTTCTAAAATGAATTTTTCAATTTTAGTAACGGAATTGTAACAGAAAATTTCGTTACCAAATTTTAATAATGGATAATTCCGTCACTAATTCTGTTACTAAAATTGAACAACAAATTCCGTAACAATTCCGTTATTAATCCGTTAAAATTTAAAAACGGAAAAATTTTCCGTCACTATTCCGTTGCTAGAAAATGTGTTTTTTGTAGTGTAGTCGCTTCATTATTTTAATCTATTTCCAAAAAATACCATGTGATTAGGATTTTGTGCAAACGAAACACTCAATCCACTCTTAAAAAAAATAGGGAAATTGAATAAATTAACAAGCAGTCAACTTTGCTAGTATATATTCAAATATAAAAGAAAATAAAACAAGAAAACTTTGCTAGTATTAGGGAATTATAGTCTAACTACTCCACACTAAATTATATATAGCCTCTTATATACACAACGGATAGAATATTATCATATTTGATTTAAATTAAATATTCTTACTTCGGCATAACTATATTTTAACATGGTATTATAAATTATGATATAGGGCTAAAATTCTTTTATTGATATATAATATGATCAATAATATGGCTTTGTTTATCCATTCTTCAACAACGTGTCGAGTTGGATATACGTTGACAGGGGCCCCACTTCATGCAGTAACAACAAAATAATCTAAAAAATTGCAAAAAAATGATTTATTAAAAAAAATTATGTTTGAATAATTACGAATGGTATGTATAATTCTTATACTATTTATAATAAAAAATAATAAGTTTTATCTTTTATTAAATTTGTAGTAAAAAATTGAACTTTAACTAATTTTATTCCCCTCATTATTATACTAGTACGCTAGAATACAAGAAAACTTGTAGCAAAAACAAATTTCGTACATTACATGTCTGAGCATCATCGCATCCAACCCCACCACACTCTCTCTTGAGTAACTTAGCATGTAAATGGAACACAAACTTACTTGATGCTTAAGTACTTCATCTTCCTCTTAATTTCCCTCCCTCTCCCTCTCTCTTTCTCTGGTTTTAGAGAGAGAAAATAGCACAGAATATACAAACTATGCCATGCCGGCGATATAACTAACACAAGAGAAAGAAGAAGGGCGGCGGTGGGGGTACTTTGGTAACTTTATCTGTATGTGGGCTCTTCCCCGATGTCACTTCCCGGTAGAAAAAGACCGTTTTGCGCATCCTCTATGGCGCTGCTCTTGATACTATCATCAGTACTAGTACTGCAGGTCTGGATTTCAGGCCAAACTCAGGTAGGGGCAATTAGGTCATTTCCGCACCCCCTTCCCCCAAGGAAGAACCAAACTCAACTCTTCAGAGACTATTTCAATGCCAGAATTTCTGGTCTCAACACTTCAAGAAACGCCACTTTTCTTGATGATAAAAGGAGAATTCCCAGCTGCCCAGATCCTCTCCACAATTAGTACATTATATTTTCTCTCCCTTTTTAATAGTTTTACATTGTTTCTTGTTGGATTTTGTCCAAAATACCCACGTTTTCTCATACTTGTAATCATGGCACCCAGTGAGTAGGCGAGTGTACTGTTTTGTCCGAACTAGATTTAGTGTTCATATTCACGGGGTATTTTGGGAATTCCATATTGCTTCGGAGATCAAGATTCAAGATTTAGTGTACATAGCATTTATATGTGTTCTTGAATTAATTTTAATCATCTCTTCATTCTGTACATTCTTGAATGTTTAATTACTCCATGTTCTTTGCAAACCCTTTTCATCATTTTGCTTGCAATTATCTTCAATTTCACAAACTCAATAACAAGAGATGACAAAATTAATGAATTCCAAGATAGTACCATATTTCAGAACATCACAAATCTTGTTAAGAGTTGTCACTGTTTTGTGGTTGATGGCAAAATTTAAAAGGGCTTTAAGGGAGGATTGAGGCACAGTTCACATTTATGGTATTGCTTAAAGTGATTGATCTGTTTTATGAGAGAAGAGAGAAACATTTTTGGATTTAGGTTTGAGTTACCTCATTTTTCCATAAGCGGTAACTGGAGATTCTGCATACTTGTCATTTAGTACTCACATACTTTCATACAAAACTTACCTTTGCAACTGTGTATCTTTTTGTATACTTATTTTTTTTACTGTCATCTCTCTGTTTATGTATTTTATATTAATATATATGATTGATGTGCTGTGGGTTGCTGGGTTTGACTGTTGTATTTGCAACTTCATCAATCTTGATGTGGCTTTGCGTGAAGACCTTTCTATAGTTCTTTGAATAATGATACACTTATAATGCATTTTCCAATGGGGGACCCCCACATAGGAATTTTCAATATTCTCTATGGAATTTCAAATTTTTTTCACAAATTCATCAAAGAAGAATCACAAGAGAATATACTTCCACTCTTATTGTAAAAATCAATTAAATTAACCACTTTAAAACTTATTCATGGTATCATATGGTAGTAAGAGAAAAATATATCAAGTAACAAATTAATAAACGGATTAAAGTGACAAAATAAATAACAGATTCGTGGATAAAACTTAAAAGAAGTATATAAGTTAAGAAGTAACAATCCATCCCATTATATTTAGTCCATTTTTTCCAACTTGAAAAACAAGAAATGGTTGATAAAGTTTAAAATGCTAGAACCCATCTTATACGAATATAACTCTATATAATACTCATTATGTCTCATTATTTACGATACATTTTATTATTATAATACATTTAATTAATTATATAATGTATCATGATTAGTAGCATGGATGAAGTACTCCATATAACACTGAATTTTCATATGGAGTCTAAACTAAAAGGAAGAATTGTCAAATGGAGTCTAAACTCAAAAAAAACTTGTCACATGGGGTCTAAAATAGCACAAGATGATTTGATAAATTTGAAGAGAGAAAATAATGTGTGGGAGCTATTATTTTACCCACAAGAAGTTAGATAAGATATATAGTTTAAAACAAAGGTGCAGTGTGTCTAAACTGTTACATTGATAAGATTTATCATATCATTAGAGATATATCATAATCCTATTCATCTTTAAAGGTGGATAGATCCATTCCTTGCAACAGTTGAAATTTGGTCCATTTCAATTCCACCATCAAACGCCAAAATTTGGCTGAAATCAATATAAATTTGTAATTTATAACCCATTTCCTGTCATTTTCTGGTAATAAATTCAAAGCTTGCTGACAGGTGTGTTATTACTGAAAGTGAACAAAAGTATAGAATTTGTGTCCGGGGCATTATGGGAATAAAAAAAATGTACGGATATGTTTGACAGTAGAGACCTATTTTAATTTCCCGAGTTGGAAAATAACCCTCTGTTTTTCAAAAATTTCAATTCATATTATTAAATTTATGAAAGAATTTAATGTAATTAGAGACTTATTGATAATCTTAATCAGATCGATAAATTTAATTGCTAATTAATTAACAAAGTTTATATCTAAATTAGGAATTAATTGTGAAAAGGGTGTTCTGTATCTAGGTAATAGTACGTATATTATGAGATTTTTTTTTTCTCTTGGGATGTTTGCAATAACTTTTTTGGATATCTTTGGTATGGTATAATATTTATTTTCCTGACCTAAAAAAAAAGTTGACAATAAACTAATAAAACAAGTTGCAAAAATTGTAAAATTAAAAATATATTATTAAAACAACATTAGGTGTGCCTTTTTGAAGGAACAATCCGAGTTGGGTGTTGGGTTTGAAATAGATATAAGAAGATGAAAAATAAATAAATAATGTAACGTATTAAAACAAAGTATAAGGTTTTGTTTGGTAGTCTTTTGGATTTCGAATAAAATTGACTAATATTTGTCCTTTTTGCATTCGATCCTCCAAACACGCACTTACCACCCTTGGATTTTAGCTATTATATTAATATTAATGAGCCCAACACAACCACTAATTGTGCCATTAGGCCCAATAATTTTGGGCCTCTATTATATTAATGAGCCCAACTGATATATATACTTAGGAGCAGCACACAATAGCAATAGCATCACTTCTTTTACTGAAAAAAGGCCCAAATATTGAGCCCATTAGCACAACCCATATATCTAAACATAATTTTATATAATAATAATAGTCTTCAATTCGAGTGTCAATTCGTAACCAGTTCTCTAAAAGAATCGATATTGGATCTAGTATGACAAAAGCATCACTATTATTTTATATATAAATAAGAAATGTAGGGAAATAAATATTGCTGCCTGTATATATATATATAAATATATTAAAAACAAGCATTATTTATACGTATATAATTAATAGATTATGAGATTATACTTTAAATAGCTAATTAAGCCATATGAAATTAATAATTAAATCCCAATATGGCAATAAATTAACTATCTTAAATGGAAAACCGCTGTCCAAATTCAACGGCGCCCATAGTTCCAAAAATCCCCATATGTAACATATTTTATTATATCATGCTAAACGCAATAAATTATTATTATTATTTTACTGTTTTTTATAAAACAATATTATTATTAATGCTAATTCTCACAAAAGTTGGGGATTATGTGTTTATTCGTGTACAAATATACTTGTAAGTACATATTTAATATTTTAAATTAATCTCTCTTTCATTTGATGTTTCTTTACTTTCATATGCATTCCGCATAATAAATTATTTATTATGACTCTACTAACATTAGTTATGTGCCCAAAAAAAAAGTTAGTTAATGATAGAATATTAAAAACTGATTTCGCCATTCACGAAAAATATATTATAAAAGAGTCGACATTAGTTTTAAGGGAATATTAAAATATGTTTTTTAATAGAAAATACACCACAAAATAAAATACATAGGAGATTTATATTATTAAGCGTATTGTAGGAAGTAAATTGTAGAGAAAATTTTGAAAAAATGGTCAAATTTTTAAAAAGTAAATAAATTAGCCACAAACTTAAAAATAAGTGAACAAATTAATTTTACAGATATCACGTCATGTATGAACTTGGTCTCACACGTTAACTTTGCACCGGTACATCAACACATGCTAACAAAAGTGCAAAAATTTCTCAAATGTAAAGTATCTGAAAACCAGGATACAACAGTGATTTCCGTGAATAAACGCGTGTCGATCAACGTTTCTATATCGTATTTTTCGGATTTACTCCTTCTATTGAGCCGAATTTCCCGCTTCATCGTTATAATAATAAATACATTAACTTTTTGATATCGTATCATGTAAAGTTTGAATTTGAAATTTTGAACTTTTAAAAAAATACATACTAACTTCATAAAAAAAAGTTACATGTTAACTTCCTATATATAATGAGGCCATCAATATACTTCATAGATCATTCATAGGTTTTAGGAAGTGAATTATAGAGAATAAATTGAAAAAAAATGTCAAAATTTTGAAAAACAAAAAAATTAGTTGCAAACATAAAAATAGGTGGTGAACACATTAAATTTTAAAGATTACGTTTAACTTGAGTTCGAGATCGTAATTTGGTCTCATACATTAACTTTGTATCAGTAGATCAACACATGCTCACAAAAGTGTAGAGTTTTCTGGAATGTAAAGTATCTGAAAATCAGGATACTACAGTGATTTTTGTGAATAAACGCTTGTCAATCAATGTTTCTACCATCGGATTTTTCGGATTTACACCTTTTATTGCGCTGAATTTCAAAATTCGTTGTTATAATTAGTAAATATATTAACTTTTAGATGTCGTGTCACGAAAAACTTAAATTTGAAAATATTTACCTTATGCTTTTTCAAAATATACATATTAATTATTACTTCATAATAAAAGTTACATTTTAACTTTCTACTCATTTTTGTACTCTGAAGAATGATTGAAAACTTATGTATAGGATTTCCCTTAAGCTATATATTCATATAAACTCTTATAGCAATTAATTCAGTCCTATATATATATATCATATTCATTTTGTATTAATTTATTTTCCTTTTTTCGTTTAATCGATACGAGCAAACAAATGTGAAATCTTCCACGTGTAATACAACTAAATTAAATTATATGTGCTTCAAGCATAAATTCTAACTTAAATTGCTATGCATAACACTGATTAATTATTATGTAGGAGCATTAGTTAATATAGGAGTATTAAAATTATAACCAATATTTCACATTCGATAAATTTCATTCTGGTCCGTGCTTGCATGCATGCAAACAAAAATAGATACATATAACGATCATATGCGACACGCTCGACTTATAATTAGACGTTGTTTGGTAGACAAGATATGATATGATTAGATTAAATTATCGCGTGTCGACTTATAATTAGACGTTGTTTGGTAGACAAGATATGATATGATTAGATTAAATTATCTTACCAAATCATGTGTTTGGTAGCAAATGTGATTAATACGTCGGCCCGTGCCAAAATCACTATTTTTCCCTATATTTTAATCATAAAAAAATGGTGAGATTAAAATAATCCTTATACATCATACAAATTTAATCTTATCATGCTATATCTTATCTTGGCTACCAAACATGCCCTAACGTATTTCTTTTAGTTTTGCTTTCTAATTAAAAAATTTGTTGTAGTACTATTTTCTCTATTTGCTTACATTTATATTTAGTTTTACTTTTGATAAAACTCAAATGTTTAATGGATAAAATTACTCTTTTATAAAATATAGGTAAAAATATTAATTTCAAATTAAATAGAGAAAATATCGACATTTACATGCATGATGAGAAGATAAATTTATAATAAATTAGAAACAAGAGTGAATCTCTCATATGTTCATATGTTCATTTGTATTATTGATATTTTCATGTATTCATATTATTCTACACAATACATGAATAAATTATGTTATTTTGTATTTAGTTTTTAAACAATACTCTTTTTGTCTTAATTTATATTTACATATTTTATTATTAAAATAGATTTATAAAAGTAAGTATTTTAACTTTTAAGAGTAAAATGAGGGGTAATTTGGTATATAAATAGGGTGGTCAGTGGTGTTTTCCCTCCTAAGCTCCACATCCTATAGTTTCTTGCTTTCATACTTTCCTCTCTCTGCCTTAATATACTATTAAATCATGAAGATGATAAAAAGCTGCAATGGCTGCCGAGCTCTCCGCAAAGGCTGCAGTGAGGATTGCACCCTTCGACCTTGTCTTCTTTGGCTCAACTCACCTGATGCCCAAGCCAACGCCACCGCCTTCCTCGCCAAATTCTACGGCCGCACCGGCCTCTTCAACCTCATCAACGCCGCCCCTTCTCACCTCCGCCCCGGTAAGTGCTAACACATATAACTCTCCGATCCACTACACAAATCTAACGCCCTCTGCTCTTTTCCTCCATATACTCCATATATAGATACTTTTAGGTCGCTTCTGTACGAAGCTTGTGGGAGGATCATCAACCCAGTCCACGGCGCAGCGGGCCTACTCGGTTCCGGCAACTGGCCGCGATGCCACGCCGCCGTCGAGGTGGTTCTTCGGGGTGGCGACGTCCCCTGCGACATCCGCCACATCTCCAACGACCACCGAGTCGTGCTCCGTAACCTCCCCGCCTCGCGGGTTGACTCTGCGGCGGCGGCCGAGTCGGAAGCGAGGTTTACGATCACTGGGTGGGGCGGCGGCGTAGATCGCAAGGATTTTGTTTCTGGTGATCAGGAACGGAGAAGGGCTCCGAGCCATGACTCGATCTCGGTTGCAACGGTGGAGCCCAGGTTGACCCAACCGGAGAGTCGACTCGGTGAGGTGGGGCTCGAGTTGAGTTTGGGTCGGAACCCAGTGCAGCACACCCATTTCTCTGCAGTGATTGAGATTTCCGATAGCGAAGAGTGATGATGAACGTGAAAGATTAGTGGAGAAAACCCCAGATAATTATTTAATTTCCTTAGTATTTATATATTTCACATTTTAGACCATAAATATTTATGTGATTATTTTGGAATAATATTTATTAATGCTTGATTTCGCAGTTCTCTACGTTTGTGTAATAGGTTAGGTTACAAAATTAACGTTGTTGGCTCGTCGCATATATTAATTAATTAAAAAACCTATATATAGCTATTTCTAGATTTCAAGAGTTATTGTTGTATGAGACTTCAATGGTATAAGCACTTGCTTAATTACTACTCTGTGAAATATAATTGTGGAAATTAAAGCTTGTTAATTAATTTCTTCATGTTCCCAACTTGACATTAATTAATTCTCTGTGATTAATTATAAGAGATGACACCATTGATGACGAAAGTTTGCAAGCAATTTGCTTTAATTTAGATAGTGAAGGAACGGAGATTCCATTTATATTTTTAATTTGTTGAATATTAATGAATCTCAGATTCACAATGTTAAACTAAAAATAGAGGGTTAATGTATATTAACTTTTATATGTCCTCAAAAGATAAATTTTAATTTTTATATTTACCCTTATAACCTTTTCATGTTTTAATAATATGTCAAAGTGTTTTCTCAGCTCTAATATTTGGCCAATTTACTTAATTTAATTTTAAAACACTTTGATTTAATTTAAAACGCTAGCAAGAAGCCGCGAGGGGATCTATCATAAAATAAATTAATTAAAAATTATTGATATATTAGTTCCACAATTATCATTCAGATGTGTCAGTTCATTGAATTTGTACAATGTAGTCTCATTTTTATATACATATATATTCTCTAATATAAAACTAGAAGCCATTAATTAATAATTCAAAAGTAAATATGGAAACCTATTCTTGTCTGATCTTCAAGTGGGATTATTCATGAATGTGGGCTCTAGGGTTAGCTAACTTCCTTTGTAATTTCATGAGCTCAATTACTTTATTTCAATACAGCCAATGACTGAGGGATTTCTCGTCAAGAATATGAATATAAATATGCAAATATAACATGTCACAAACAACTAAACCCTATATTTTATTAATTTATATAAAATTTATATTTCCACTTTCCCTGCCTTGTGCCTTCCACACGCCAAGATTAAATTATTCAATTCTTTATATTAATCAAATTTAGGACATCTTGGTATGGAAGGAATCTTTCATTATTTATAAGGAAAGAAAGGGAAAGTATTATTACAAGTACAAATGATGGCAGATACAAACACCAAATATCATAATGCGATGGCAACTTCGTAAATAACATCCCCGTGTCGCACGTGGTCATATTTTTATATTAAATCAGTCTTATTAAAAGTGATCACTTTTCTAAAAAAAAAAAAGTTTTTGTTTTAAAATACTTCACTCTTTTTTTAGAAAACACATTTTTACTTTCTTAATCATCATGTTGGATCTCTTATAATCGCCTTTAGCAAGATAAAGGGAGTAATATGTTTTTTTAGTAGTTTTTTTGCTACTATATTAATTTAAATATTACTTAATAAAATAATATTCACTTAACTCCTTTTAATATTGTAATTTATATCACGCGATCGCAATATATTTATCCACGAAAATATACGCCAAAAATTATTATTATTATTATTATTATTATATTTATATTTAATATGGGGGTAATCATATTGGTGAGCCCATTTATAAAATACTCACTCAATCTCACCATTTCTATAGGAGTATACTAATAAATTTAATAAGTTTATAAAATTAAAAACCAAAAATAAGATAAAAGAAAATACAAGGTGTAAAAGAATTGTATATGGGCCAAACCTTAAGTTAGTTTTTACAAATATTCAATAATAAATATGACCTTTGTCATAAATGATGGCCCAACGGTAATAAATTATACTCAACTTGGAAAGTATTGACTGTTTTAGGAAAAAACATATTTTCCAACATTTTTTGTAAAATGTTTCATTGTTTTTTTTTTTTGGAATATAATCAGTTTAAAGAGATGTTACTTTAAATTTGTGGCCTTCTAATTTTATTAAATGATACAATAATGCTCCACCGCCCGCGGCGGGCACATCTTAATGTGCCCGCGGCTGATGTGGCAATATCACGTCATTGCCAAATCAACATGTGAATTACTATATTTTCATTTCTTTGTTAAATTTATTTTTTATTATTAATTTTTATTGAATAGTATTAAACTATACTCTAACCAATGAACCCTAGTCGGAAAGTGATAATTAATAAAAAAATATTAAGAATTTAATATATATCTACATGGCATGCCACATCATTCGCGGGCATATTAACCCCGCCCGCCGCGGGCGGGTGAGCATTTTCGTTAAATGATAACCCCTAGATTTTTATTTTCTAAAAAGATATGAAACGTTGTGTTGTACATAGTTTATTTAATGATAACTTTTTCTGTATGTATTTAGAGAATATATATCTTTACTTTGGACCCAAAAAATTATAGTATGAAATTTGAATAACAACATTACCAATTTACCATTGCTTATAAAACTTTATTTATAGCCACTTAACAAAAACAAAATCCCAATTAAATTGCAGGCAATATATTAAAATTGAACAACTAAATAGAATATTGCTAATTAAATTTGATTTCATTGTTGCATTACAAATTTACAATTTACACATGGAAATATATATATATATATATATAGATATTATTTTTATTGTGTATTTACATCAAATACAAAGAAGTAAGTGGAAATTAATTAGTAAAAGTAGTGAGATTAAATACGTGATTAGTCTTAATTAATTGTATTGAGTAAAGCTGAATGTCTCTTAACGAATCTGCCTTTCATCCTCGGCCGCTTCTCAGCATTCAATTTCCTAACCTCGTACCTTATTTTCTTCGAAAACAACCTCGCCCGCCTCTTCTCTCTATATCTCGACACCCTCGCCTCCCTCCCTCTGTCCCCCGCCGCCGCCACCACCTCCCCATATGCGCGCATTGCCCCACTTGTACCCTGCGATTAATAATTCAATCCATTCAAAACTTATAGATAGAAGGATATAGAGAGAAATCGAGAAAGAGTCGTACTAAGCGGCAATTCTGCTGCCACCAGTCGCCGGAGTTGAGCTCCGGCCGGTCTCCGGTGGTCCACGGTGACTTAGCGTGGCCCCATGCCGACATGACGCGGTTATAGTCAAGCTTCAACAACCCCTTACTCGAATCTTCTTCTTCCATCTTCATAGTTAATCCCTCTTGACGATTCTGCCCTTGTTCGCCGCCTAATCCCTCCGGCGCGGCCACGTCAGCATCATCTTCATCCTTAATCTTCAAACGCCACTCCTCCGCCGCCATGTCAGCATCGTCGAAAATCCCCAACCCTTCCATGTCAAAGGCTTCATCTTCAACTCCTTTCCCTAACAAGCTCTCCACCTCCGCCGCGAACTCGCCAAGGTCCATTTCCGACGGAAGAATCCCTTCGAAACCGTTCATTAATTCCGCTTCCGATTGAGTAATTTCACCGGCGCCCATCACCGGAACCCTATAAAGCAGCTGCTCTTCGTTCTCCTCCTCGCTGCAAACCTCCTCCGGCACCAACCGGAACGGAATATTCTTCTGCCGCCGCCGCGGAGTCCGCGCTTTCCTCGTGAAACCCTTCTGCCACGAGGGCACTCTATCTTCATCGTCGTACATCGCAAGCTTGAGGCCAAGCCTTTGGTGACGACGCGCCAAAGGGTTCGCCTCGTGGATTGAAGAGTCGCACGAATCGCACAGAAAAGCGTCGTCGGCAGCGCAGTACCAACGAGCTTGTTTTCTGACACAGTTGTCGCAGTCTCTCACTGATTTTCTGTCGGAAACCATGGGTCTTTTTGTCACTTTTTGCATATGTTGTTCTTTGTGGAGAGTTTGAAAAACTGAAATCAAAATAGAGAAAACTTGAGTGTGGAGGTGCTTTGAAGAAATTGAGTTGCAATTTTATTTAGTAACCCACTCACTTTGTGTAGTATGGTACTCCATTTAACTTCTTCTTTGTAGGGCTTCTTTTGCCTGCACTTTTACCTCTTTTGTTTTATCTACTTTCTGAATTCATTATTATTGTTTATTTATCAAAATTTAAAAAACAAATTGTCAAAATAAGGTAATTTGTACTCGCTCTGTTCCACTAAATTAGACCCATTTGTATTAAAATAATACATTCATCTACTTTTCAAATAGGTCTAATTTAATGGGATGGAGGGAGTAATAAATTTGATCATTTGTTACATAATAGTGCGATGTCTTATACTCCCTCTGTCCCACTAAGATTGACAAAATTCTCTTATTTGGACGTCTCACTAAACTCGACACATTCTTCAAATAATAAAACTTATCCCTTTAGAAATGTGTGGACCCTACCATCTTTATAACTCTTACACTACTTTGTCATTCTTCTTAATTGTCGTGCCCAAAAATTTTATGTCATGCTTATTGGGACATTATTTTAATTTTATCTAATAATATGTGTCATAATGAACAATTATAATTTTAGTATTTGTGATTATTTTATACAAGTCAAAATATTAGCAATTACTATCAAAGGATATATGTAGTCTACGACTAATTGAAGAGATAAGTATTAAAGATTAATCTAAGTGGGACCAATTTAATTTTCTTATATTAGACTTTAGAATTTTCATTATTAATATGTTTTTAGTATTTTCTTGTTGCGGAAAGGATAATTGTACAAGTTCAACCAAAAAATTTCAAGATTTGGTAGGAATTATCAACCCATCAAATAGTTTGAAATATAATATCTAATCTATCCATAAAATAAATATCCAGTTCGTTCATAGAATTAGTATAATTGAAGCATCTCGCGTTAAAATTAATTTTCTTTTAACTACATTAAAATAACTATTTAAGCATACATTATTATTAAAATTTGTATTGGATAGAGTAAATACTTATTTGATGTATTTATAATTAAAAATAGGAAATACAACATGAGAATGACTAGGGGTGTCAATCGGTACGGTTCCGGTTAACTGGAACCGGTTAATCGATTAACCGGAACCGGAAAAGTGAAGATTTCAAGAACCGGTACCGGAACCGGAAATTTAACCGGTTACCGGTCGGTTCGGTACTGGTTAACCGGTTTACCGGTTAAGGTACCGGTTTTCAATTTTTTTTTATTTTTTTTTATTTTTTTTAAAAATATTAATTTAAACTAATAATAATTTAATATAAATATAATTAAATTTAATTTTGTAAACATTTTATAATATATAAAATATTTTTTAAATAAATATAAAATATAAAAGAAATATAAAATATATTTTTTTAGATATTTAATTTAATAAACCGGTACTCGATACGGTACCGGTTAACCGGGTACCGTTATTCTTTAAAATGTAAGAACCGGGAACCGGGAATTTTCCCGAATAATCGGTACTCGGTAACCGGTTTCCGGTCCGGTACCGGTTCTTCCCGAGAACCGGTTACCGATTGACACCCCTAACAATGAGAATTTAGGCCTAAGTTGGAGAAATAGAGGTGGTAATGGATTTTATTTAAATAAGGCCCACATTATTCTCCTATTGGTTGGGCAAGAAAATTTATCCAAACATATGGCAGCTGATTGGCTGCATTCTGATTATGGGATTTTCTGTCGGGCCCACCTCTTAGGTTTGTAATAGGCCGTTTCAATTTTGATCTAATCCATATATTTTACTCCTTTATTCTCAATTAAAATCACTTCCTATTTTTTGTTGAACTTTTGTAATTAACATGAGTCATTTTTTAGAATATTTTTATTATATACATAATTTTAAATAGTATATATTTTTATTTTTATTTCATATTATTTTTAACTTTAAATATATATTCTTTAATTATTGTTCCTAAAACATGTATCTTAATTGAATGGTGAGAATATTTCTATAAAATTGGAAATGGACCTTTGTGTTGTCCCTCTCCTTCCTCAACCTTTTCCTTAGTACCCTAAATGCTCATCCTATTAACGAATTTGTTAATTATTTTATCGTTTTTGTTTGTTTATAAAATTATTATTCAATTTTTCATGTTTTAAGTGAACTATTTTATACATATAATTTTTTTAAATACAAAAATTAAATGTAACTCATGTTTCACTTATTTTTAAGTTCAATTATTTACTTTAAATAATATCGAATAAAAATAAATGATAAATTTATCGACGAATAAAGTATATAATAAAATTAATATGATTAGAGTATATAAATAAACTATATTTAACATTTAGACAAAAGAAATCACGAACTTACACTTATGCCCACATGAGATGTCTAATCTTTGTTTTAATAATGTAGTTTTAAACGTTGAAGAAACTCGAGGATGTTGTAATTAAAAGAAATGTTCAATAAATTTTCATTTAGTATATAATATTATGTGAGCTCTCCTCTCAACAATGAATATACCTAACATACCACAAAATAAGTGTTAGTTATTTTATTTTTTATCATTTAATTAATATTAAAATAAATTTATTAAATAATTAATAGTATTTGTTATGTGGTGTATAACACATCATTTATAATTTATAAGTATAATATCATATGTAATATAAGTAATAAAAGTAAAGCATAAAATTTAGCAAAAAGAAACTAAAGAAACTACATTTATTACTCTTTGGCAGCGAGGAATAAGAAGAAACAAATTAGGAAATTCATGCAAAAGCTATTTTTAAGGATCAAAAATGGTTTGAGGCATGCAACATCCATCCCCCACCGCCACCGCCTCTTACATCGACCGCCACCGCCGTCGCCCCATGAGAGATGCGATCCTTTTTCTTATACCTCCACCAAAGGTCTCCTGATCTTCAACCAGACAGAAAGAGAGCGTTCTAATTCGAATATTACCAGACAGTCTCAGATTCGATCCCAAAAAAGGGGAAAAGAAAAAAAAGAAAAAGGTTATGGATTGCAACACCTGCAATTACTACTGCAACAATGACTACATGGACCGAGTCCAGAACGAGTTGAACCAGCCGATGCCGTGGATCGGGATGTACATAGCATTAGCCTCTGCGATTTGCTGCCTAACAATGGTGGCCGATCTCCTCAGTGGCTTCCAAACCAGGAGGCTCTGGTTCCCTTGTAAGTATTTCTCCCTCAACGCCGTCTCCCTAACCATGCTTGCAGTCACCACCAAGCTCCCGGCCGATCTCACCAGCGACATGAGAGGGGTCAACGACAAGCTCTCCTTGATCAGCAGCATTATCCTCATGGCCGTCGCCATGGCTAACTTCATGACCTCTTTAGGATCGGTGGACAACAACGAGATGGTAGTCAACCTCGTTGCATTAGCCATTCTGGTCATCACTGTCACTGCCAACGTCAGCATTCATTTATACCAGATGCGAGGTTACCCCGTGGTGGAGACGATAATGGCGGAGGAGCTCATCTCAATCTCGCTTATGCTTTTCCTTCTCGTGAGTTTATGCTCTTTAGCTTTGATGGTTCCGAGTGCGAAGAGGTACTTGGAAGCCGAGTATAACGAGATGCAGAAAATAGTTTGCAGTAAGCCTATTGAGTGGGGGGAGTACACCATTAATGATCTTAGGATAGTGGTGAAGAGGTACTGGGTGATGTCTGAGACCGGCTCGCTCCAGTTTGTGATGGCTAGAGCTGCCATTTCTGTTACTGCAAGCTTGATATGCCTCTTTATGGCTATCACGATGGTCGAAGCTCATGTTCGACTCCACTTGACTCACACCGAGTCGAGCTGGACTTACACGAACTACGGTTGGTCTGTGAACTGGATTTTATACGTTCAGTGCGTTGGAGTTCTATTTGGTAGCATTGCTCCTCTTTTTAGATGGTTATTTGCTGCTCATTTCAAGATTTCTGATATAGGTGATAAGAGAGTGAGTGGTGAGTTTTATGTTGAGAGTTATTGGACAGCAAAGCTGGTGGAGTGGAGGGAGACCTCTATTCCTTTACAGATTCACAGCTTCAAGTGCAGGAAGCTTGTTCATGATACAAAGGGATTGCTTCTTAATATCTGCATCAAAGTTCAGATCTTTCTTGTTTTAGGTAGCAAGTTCATTTTATTAAGTTCTTGTAAATTTGGGCTTCTAATGTTCTCTTGTTATCACCGATTGAAACGTTTGAGAAGGGCTGGTTCAAGTGATACAGGTGACTGTGAGGCGAGGGGCGATGGAACTGATCTGGACTTTAGCCGTTATGTTCTGTTGCTTGAAGGCGAAGTAGAGTTACCTAAGAAGGTGTTGAACAACATATGTGATGAGTTAGAGATATTGATCCAGATTGGTGAAGAGAAAAAGCCCAAGAACCTAATCGAGCTTCTTATGAAGTCAAAGGGATTCAATGGAGTCATAGATTTTGATAGCAGTGAAGTTCCAAGCCTGCATTCGTTGGAGCCTCCCAACTGCTGGTCTCTGCCTGTTGTGACTTTGACAAGCATTGCAATCGCACTTCCCAATGTCACGAATCATAAGGCCAATAAGTTGCTACGAGGCGTTAGGGAAGGTCTGTCCCTCGTAGAACTTATTGAGAAAACACTTAATAAGAAAATAGAACCGAAGAGCATCAGAAATGCAGCGGATAGGGTGTGGGTTGGAATTGAACTCTATGGGAAATGGGAGAATAAGCATCTCAAGAATTCAAATATCAAGATCACAACGGGGATGGAGATGCTGCATAAGCTGTCGGAAACTGCTAAGAAGACCGTGGTGGACTTCATGTCGAACAACGACGATTTCCTAATGCAGAATCCCGTGAACTGGCCTGCTAAAGTCACAGCTGCCAACTCCATGTACAGAGTTAGCCAAACTATCTTAATAGCCCACAAAATTGACACAAACCAAACCAATGAGGGTCTTTTCGAGAGATTATCCATCATTATATCAGACATTTTGGCTGCTTGCCTTACCAATCTTGTGCGTGTCATAACTTTGAAGTGCCACAAGAATGTAGCGAGGGAAAGACAGGAATGTGTTAGCCAAGCTGCAATGCTTTTAGGAGAGTGTCAGGAGATTCTTCAGATTCTGCAGCATCGTGTGCTTCCAAGCTTGTGTAAAGATAAAGCAGCTGATATAGATGAGTGGAGGGCGTTCATGGACAACACTAATGAAAATTCTGTAAGAGCAGCTATTTCATCCACCGCCAATACACCAATTCATCAACACTCGAGTCAACACCATGTGTCTATTGACTTGGATGACTAGTGTTATTCAAACACATTGTACTTCATCATATATGTTGTTTAATAATTGGAAATTAAGCATATCTCTCCAAGATTGTTTGTAACAATAAATATATAACGTACATACATTGTGACTTTACCATTTTGCATATTTGTATAGTTTAGTCATCTTACTATTTTTGTGTTATAGACACTTATTTTACCTTTCTATGTTCTTGTCGATCAATGTCTTTGTGTGTATGCATTTATAATCGAAACCCTATCAATGTCTAGTGTTGGAATTTTTTTTTACCAGCAGATTTACAAAAGTTGTGTTTGTGCCTAAACGAAACTAACCAATTTTAGTTGGACAAAGGGGTATGAAATGAGAAAAAAAGTAAAAAATGAATTTAGAATTAATTACCCTTTATATTTATTTATTATGGTCATGAAATTATTACTTGATTAATTTTTTTATTTTTACCTAATTACTTTTTTATTACTCCTTTTTAATTCACATGTAAAAATTAACAAATTCATGGATAAAAGATAAATAAATACATACTTCTATTTTATAAACACAATTTAATTAACACTACTAAATTAAGAAATAATCAAATTTTACTCAATAACTCAAATACTCAGTACACAATAAATAGTAAGAATGGGTTCGAATCATGTTGGATTCTCTTTTATTTATTAAAAAACAAAAACAGAAGGCCTCCGCTTTCAGCGATCTCTTCGAATTAATTAGTTCTTTGTGAGAGCCAAAAATTTATCAAATTCACAATTTCAAGCTGGTGAAAACTTCCTTAATTTCACAGGTACAAATTCCGGAAGCTATTTATATGGAATCTGTAAACGCTTCTGCTTTATTCTATTAAATGTCGCTTTTTTTTGTTAATTGTCTTCGTGAAGCTCTAGGTTTCATCTGGAACTTTTGTGTATTGTTTTTGTTGCTGGAATTTATTGGCTCTGCACTGTTTTTATTATCTGTGGGTAATTTGCGTAGCTGAATTATTAAGTGTATTACAATTTGATCTTTAGGTTGCATTATATGAATTGCTAAAATTGAGTAATTTTTAGTTCTGATACGGTGTTCCGCTATTTCTGAAACTGCGTTGTTAATGGATTTTGGGTGTTTTGGTTCTAATACTAAATCGGAACTGTTGCAACGCCTTTTAAGATTTGAAACTTTTAATTGGTATTTTGGTTGTGGTGGAAGGGAATGAACCTCAAGGTTTTGTCTGAGACTTGGATTAATTTAGGAGGTTGAGGAGTGTTGAGGGTATATGTTTTCAGTTAGTCTCTTCCAGGGCCTCAATTTTTGTGTGTTCAATATATAAACATAGTGGTTGGTGGTAGCAAGAATTATTATCGATTTCAGCTTAATTGCTATGGCTATTGAACTTGCCCCTATTTTTTAGACCCCTCTCATGTGCTCTGCCGCTCCTTTGTCCATTTCTCAGCCTTTAGTTCTGTCATTGTTGAAAATAGTTTATTTATTAGACCTCAGTAGGTGCTGGATCGTCATACATCAGGCAATTATTGCCATTGTCACAGTTTCAGGCTTTTGGCCAAATTTGATGCTGGATTTGTGTAGGATACAGTACTTCCGAATACAAAATTTGAACTTTAAATACAGTGTTTTACAAAAGAATCAAGATTACTTGGAGTTGTGTCTGTTTTGAGTTTATATCTTACTGTCCCACAGATGCTGGTAAGATAATTGCTCTCAAATCTGTAATAGTGGGAAGATCGGAAAATGATTCTATTTTGAATTATGGCGTTTGCATACATTATTTCCAGTTCTTTTGATATTCAAATGTACACTTACGATTGCTCTTAGCATCTTATGCAGTCTTGTCCTTATGGCTGGGAGGAATCGGATGCCCCGTCACCCTGATAGTTTTCGAGGTGCCCATGAAGATCTACGCTCACTTCCACTCCGGATGCCAATGCCACTTCCTCCACATCCTGCTGCGCTGGAAGAGGAACTTGAGCTCCAACACAGAGACATTCAAAGGCTCCTTGCTGAAAATAGACATGTCATTGATGATAATGTGATGCTTCAGAGGGACTTGACTTCTGTGAAAGATGAAATTCACAGAATGAATCAGATCATTCCTAAAATGCAAGCTGACAAAGAGGCTCAAAGAAGGGAATTGATTGAGAGGGGATTGAAGCTAGAGGCTGAACTCCGATCTGCCGAACCTCTGAGAGGAGAGATTGTGCAATTAAGAGCTGACACTCAGAAATTGAGTGCACAAAATAAGGATTTATCTTCTCAGGCACAAACTATGAAAAAAGATATTAATAGACTTCAATCCGATAATAAGCAAGTAGCTGCCATGAAATCTGACATTGATAAGATGCACAAAGAAGCGCATGATACCAGGTAATAATTATATGCTTACTCGATTGATTCGCGATTACTGCCCTATCACTGATATTGAAAGAATTTAATCTGGAATATAATATGAAGGGTGACACCAATTCCTACTTCACTCTAGCTCCACACCAACTATATATATTTTTTTTGCATCCATCAAATGGTTTAGTACTGTCATATCAGTGTCCAATTCATTGTAAATATGATAGAGATTCACTATTCAAATTATCCTTAGTTTCTGCATTATTATTCAGGAGAGTATATGAATATGAGAAGAAAGGAAATGAAGAGTTGGCAGAACAAAACAGAGCAATGGAGAAAAACCTTATTGCAATGGCTCGAGAAATTGAAAAGTTGCGAGCTGAACAAGCAAGTACTGACAGGAGGGGTAAGGGAAAAACATTCTCACTTATAGGCAGGCACATTCACTTGGTAAAATCTACACACAGAACACTTGCTAAAATCTCAAAATAATACTTGTCTAACTGAGGCGTCTTGAAATTTACGCAGGTTCTGGAGGGTACGGACTGCTGAATGGGAGCCCTGAAACAAGATATCCAGGCCAATATGGCGATGTATATGGCGCTGGCCTCTGGGGATCATACGAAAAACGTGGTCCTCCGCGACGTTAATGGATCAGAATTATGGTAAGTGAAGCACAATTAGTTCTCCCTAAATGAAAATCATGAGTGTGGCTCTGTGGTACTGATGCCAGCTTCTGATTATGTACTTTATGGCTTCCATAGAACTAGAAGATAATCGTGGGATCCCCAGTGAGCAAAATACTCGACCAAAAGTTGATCTTTTGTGTCAAACAGTCCTAAGTGATTATAATGTTGGAACTGAGCAATCATTTGCATGCCGGTGCTTGTTTAAGATATGTCGAATATCGAATCCATAATCATCACTGGCCTTCTTTTCATTGAATTTAACTGTTGCTATTTTTATACTTGAAGTGAATAAGAAAATCTATGCTACTCCACTATACCCTCCCTGGAATTGTTTCTCTTGTGAAATATCTCACGCGAAAAATTCAAAACTCAATACGAAATTGATGAATACATTACAAGTGAACTAACTGTGTTTGAATAATTCAGTTCCTGTCCTTGTAAACTTGAAGAAATGGATGTTTATCAATTATGGAAAGAAGTTAGAACTCCATCTGTTGATAAGTTCAAGTTTTTAATTAGGACAGACATCCTAGTAGAGTTGCATTCTTTTCAGATAATAATTTTGACCTTTTTGCTTAAAAGATCCATAGATTTTATGGATAATTTTCTCTTTTTTAGAGTTATATTACCACTCAAATTAATCAAGTTCATAATATGCTCTTGGATGTCATCATATATCTAGATTGTACTAATATATTTGGATAGGTATGTGAAATCATGTGCTAGAGCATTTAAAATAAAATTTCGTATTAATCCCAATTAAAATAATTTGAGATTTTAACAAAAAATTAATACTGTTCACTAACATTTAATGATTGGCATGAGCTGTGACATGATGCCAACAGTGTGTACATATCGTAAAATTCAAAATATTATCAATATTATCTTTTTTTTAAAATTGAGATTATCATTTATATATCTCCCAAGTAAAGGAGATCATTATTATATTTCAAATTCATAAAATATTCGATTGATCATATAACATATGAACTTTATCTCGATCATCTTTATTATAGAAAATACGCAATAACTCAAGAATGTTAGATAATTTATAAATTTAATTATACTAATAAAACAACAAAGAAAAACAATACTTTATAAATTAATAAATGTAAAATAAAGGAAAATAATAAATTAATAAATGTAATTTATAAATTAAATTTTATTTTTGTAGGATGCACGCAATAAAGAAAATTCAAGGGGAAAAGGGAAATTAGATAAGGAAAAGAAAACGTGAAGCCGATGCATCAATGAGGTGAAAATGTACAGACAGAGCATTAGTCATGTGAAAGTAACTGCGATCGCAAACGGGAAAAAATCAAGTACGAACCCTAAGCTGATAAAACGACGCCGTCCTCCGCCGCGGGGATGCTCATATCATCAAGCTTGCTAAATTCCCCCACCAGAAATCCGTTACGATCAACGACTTGCACGCCGCACATGAACCCGAACTTCCCCTCCGCATCCCCAGGCGCCTGCTTCTCGCCGGAAACCTCCTCGGTCGCGGCGGCAGCGCAGCCTTCATCGGAAGAGTCCGCCGTCAGAATTTCGAGAACCGAAGACGGAGAATCCCTCACAGCTTTATCACGGACAACCCACACGATCTTCGGCTTGTGTTTCAACCCTTCCGCCTCAATCTCGCGCTTGCGTGCGACGTACGCCGCGTTCGCCTCCTCGGCGGTGTCGAACGTACCGAGCCAAATCCGTTTCTTCTGCCGTGGGTCCCTAATTTCCGCGGCGTACTTCCCCCACTTCCTCCTCCGCACGCCGACGAAATTCCTCTCCGCAACCAGGTTCCGGAATTCGTCGCTACCGCCGCCGTCGGATTCCTTGCGAGATCTCTTCGCAGCAGGCTCCAATTTCTTCCCCCGCGGAAGGATAACCTCGTGGAATATCCTCTTCGATTTTCCCCCCGATGGCTCCAATTCATCCGATGAGGAGTCAGTGGCGTCTGGATCCGAATACGACAGTCTGATCTTCCGAGGATTGGATGATACTTTTTCCATTAAAAAACTGGAAATTGGGAAGCAATTCGAAGGAGATAGATTTGAATTTGGTTAGAAAATTATTGTTTACTGGAAATCGAAAATTCAGATAAGAAAACGAGTTTCTGTAGGTTTCGGTGCAAGTACTTTTTGGGGTTCCATGCCTTGAGTTGAGCCTCAGCTCAAAACCTATTAACTGGAATATGCTGTTGAGATATTAATTTATAGTGACTTCTTCTTTAAGAAAAATAAATATAATATAATATAATGCATTTTATTTAATAAAATGGATTTACAATACTCAAAAATTATTATTTTAGACTTCCCTATAAAAAAAATACCGATAATTAAAGTTGGATCATGGAGGATGACGTCAGCTGCGTAAACCCTAATAGACCTTATCTTCACAATTATAATAAATATCTTAGTGGGCCTAATATAATATATAGTTGGACTTATATTTTGTTTCAAGCCCAATAACTTTTGTACTAATTTACCAAGATCTGAAATTAAGATTCTTATGGCCCGGCCCAATACCTGGCCCGTCTCAAGAAAATATCAAGAGATTAATTTTAAAATACTGAATCATATCTTCTTTCTTCTAAAATAATACTTATATAAATATATTTGAAACTTACAAAATTTAGATTACTTCAAACTCATCTAAGTTTTTCATCATTCTAGAGCCAAATTCTAACTCAAATCCATTTTTTAATTAGTCCTAACTAAGCATATAAATTTAGTTTGACAATGTGTGTCAACTTCAACAACAATTCAAAATTAAAGATAGTTAGAGTCAGAATTTTATATTTTCAAAATATTTTTTTTAGCCTCAATGAGTTGGATTAAAAAACAACTCGAACTCGAAAATATTAGTCCGAAAAAATGAGTGGGTTGACCCGATGAAATAATCTAAATTTACTACGCTGCACTTTACGTCTTATCCAAAAAAATTCAAATAATTTAGGTTTAATCCAAACCATCCATTATATTTTAATCAACGTATTATAATGGATCATAGTTAACACGTAACCGTTGGTTTATATTATAAATTTATAATATATATATACGAAAATGCTCGCCCGCCCGCGGCGGGCGGGGTTAATGCTCCCACGAATGATGCGGCATGTCATGTAGATATATATTAAATTCTTAATAATTTTTTATTAATTATCACTTTCCGATTAGGGTTCATTAGTTAGGGTATAGTTTAATATTATTCAATAAAAAATAAAATTAACTAAAAAACGAAAATATAGTGACTCGCATGTTGATGTGGTAAAGACGTGGCATTTGCTACATCAGCCGCGGGCGCATTAAAATGTGTCCACCGCAGACGGTGGAGCATTACTGATATATATATACATAACAAGTTTAACTTGATCTGGAGTTTCAACTAAGGCTACAAAACATACACAAAAAGAAATAACCACAAGTTGAGATATTCAAAAGAATTAAGTAATTTTAGTGGAAATAATGAGGGCACAAACTATTGAAAGAAAAGTCAATATAACATCGATTGAATTAAGTTTTACTTTTCGCCGTATCTCACATGCTTGAAATTAACCAGATATTTCAGGACACTTCATATTTTATTTAATTTTTATTTGTCTTTGTAGAAAAACATGCATCGACCAAGACATGTTCCAAACCTAACATTATTAATCATGCCTACTTACTTAACATCATTTCCCATCACAAGTTACCTATATTCCACGTGTTCTTTTTGTATATTTTTTTTATCTTACTTTTCAATCTTAATTAATATTTATAGTGCATAAGAATTAAGAAACTCGTATGTTAAAACTTTGTATAATGAATCAATGACGAAGAAATTAGAGAAAAGTTGGGGAGTGAGAAGCATAATTTCCTCATTAACATAAGCAATAAATATAAGGAAAAAAGGGTAGAGTTATAATGTCAAAAAACGGCCAACAGCCATTCCATTTATATATGTAGTGTAGTGGCAAACAACTTCTTCTACTTCTCTTTTCCTTCTTTTATTTCCTTTTTTATTTTAATGATATTCTACGATGTGCATTAAATTATTCTGCAAGTGGCATATGAAAAATAAACTGCATAAAATAAATCTAATACCACTACTAAATTTATCTTCTAGAATTTCAAGTTTTCACAAAATTCGTTTTAAACCTTTTTAATTTTGAACAATTAAAGGATTTATTTGATATCTCATTGATTTGATTTTAAATGCATGATTCGTTATTTATTAACAAAATTCATGCAATAATCAATCATTCAATATTTTTTTCTTTCTATCTCTACTGGTGCACATCATGTGGAAGAGCAGGCTTTGAACGACACCTGCAGTTTGACTATTAATTCAATATCACTTTTTACAAATAATTGTAAACAAAATAATTAAGAATAAATAAATATAATTGATATTTAGGGTCTACTTTTGAATTTATAACGAAATTTATTTTATTTTTTATTTATATTTTATAAATTGCCCACGATAATAATTACTACTAACACACTTCTCATTTGGCAAGGCCAAGTGGAAGCCTACAATGCCTAACACGTATAATTAATTCTTTGTTACTCAGTCATATCTCCCACTTTGTACTTCATTCCCCACTAAAAATCCTCATCTTTCATTCTATTTTCAATTTTTATACACCAATTAATTCCATTCATTTCACATCATAGTACCTTTCTGTTGGATATTTATAAAGCTATTATCAAGTCATAAATAAATGCAGTAAGCAACAAGGCATTTCCAAGGGAAAAGTCAAGATAGTGAGTAGCAGCAGCCTACATAGCTAAAAGCCACCACAAACCACAAATGCAACATTCCCACTACTAAATTTCAATCCCCCATCATCAAATTTGCAATTTCATAGTCAAACACCAAATTAATAATAAAGAGAACTGCAACTCATAAAAACATACTTTAGTTCATTACACCTCAAATTCATAGATCAAAATGAGAAACATAGTATTGTCAACACAGTCTTGAAGCCCTTTCTTTGGACGGCTCGAATAGCACAAGAAAACCCAAAGTCTCACTTCAAACTCTTCCCAAAACTTGACACATGAAATCCTCAAAAACTTCAAGAAAATACTCTTTTTAAACAAAACTTATACTATAGTGTACTATAATGATAACTTGATAAATACTAATACTAAGTAGCTACTGCAAAACTTATAGGCAAGCTATATCGAGGGGTACTGCACCACTCAACGGCAGAGGCGCCTCCTCGTCCAACCAAGATTCTGCCTCGGCACAGTTGAAGTCGAAGTCAAAATCTGGCAAGGCGCGATCTTCGTCGAATCCGCATATTGGCAGATCATCGAGGCCAAACAGGATGTCATCCAATGGGGTGGATAGATCGTCCACCATCAGTGAGTCGAGCTCGAAATCGAGCTCTATCTCTTCTCCGATCCCTGCCAACATGTCCAACTCCTCCTCCATCAACTGACTCTGCTCCACAGCTTCAGCAACGCTGGGCTCCATCACTGCTAAATCCGAGCTCGATGAGTTCAGCTCGAGCACGGAGGAAGGTGAAGTGTGGGAAGTGAGTGAGACTGCACTTCCACTTGAATCCTCAGAGACAGAAACAACAGCAGAGTTGATAGGATTCGAGTTCTCAAGAGATTCAGTAACCACCATGGAATACACAGTCTTGCAAGCGCTATCGTCGTAGCAGCTCTTCAATGGCGAGAACTTGATATTACTATCCACAGCCAAAGCCTCGAATTCCAGTCGCTTGAGCTCGTAAGCTCGAGAAGCTTCCTCGGCGGTGTTGTAGGTGCCCAGCCACACCCTCTTCTGCTTCAGCGGGTCTCGAATCTCCGCCGCCCATTTCCCCCATTTCCGCTGACGTACGCCTCTGTATTTCCCCAAATTAGAGCTCGGCTTGCTTTCAATGGAAGCGTAGAGGCTCGAACTCTTCCTCTTCTTCTTCCCCTCTCCGCTGCTGCTGCTTTCCTGAACAGAGAAGCTGTCGGAGTTGAGAGCTTTCTGAGCTGCGCAGCCGTCGGAAATCGGGAAGGACACTTCGCGAACGATGCGTTTCACCGACTTCACGGCGGCGCCGACCTCGTCGTCGGAGGAATCGGTGGCGTAAGGGTCGCTGCAGACGATTCGGACTCGGCGCATCGGTTTGGTGGGAGAAGGCCTAATTCTACGATTGGAAGGAATTGAATTTCGAGGCTCCGGCATTTCCGATTCCTCACTCCTAAACACTACCAAAAACCCTTCTCCCCCACTCAAACAAGAACACCCGCAAAATTGAGATTCTCTCCAAAATTAAATGGGACAAGCAATCAAAGGAAGATAAACAAACCGTTTCTCGGAAACTGAAAGGAATTAAAGGAAGGAGTTGTCAAGTGAGAGGACCTCTCAAGAACAGGAAGAGATTGAACCGGTTTAAGTGATAACCCCCAAAACACTGAACTCCAGAACTAGTCCTGCAAAATCACCACAAAACATGCATCAGATTAACAGATCGACATAATAAATCCCCAAAAATTCACATACATAGAGTATAAATTAGAGATATAGAGAGATAAAGATGTATATATAGAGAGAGATAAAGAAAACCCAGAAGGGTTTATGAAAGAAGAAGAAGGATACCTTTTGGGCCTCAAACGCATCGAAACAGTTGGGAATAGAGAGAGAGAGCTCTGCTGAGTTTCGCAGCAGAGGGAATCGCGCATGCAGTGAGCATAGAAGGAATAAGAAGAAGAGGAACAGAGCTTCGACGGAGCCCCAAACACAACAGCCAAATCAAAACTTGCCGACATAAAATCGCCTGCTCAGACCTTCCAAGATAAGCCTAAGCCGCCTCTTCTCCGTCTTCAACCTCCCAAAGCTTCCGCCACAAAGAAACGACCAAAAAAGGGGAAACACGGATCAGATACCACTATTTATAGAAATAAAAGGCCACTAACTCTCCCTATCTATCAAGAATCAAAGAAGTAGACTCTTTGAAGAGTGAGGAAAAAAGATTAGAAACCTATGGTGAAGATTTATCAAAACGTAATAAGAAGAAGACAAAGTTAAGGATTATGGTAGTAGTATCGAAGAAGAAGAAAATATGCAGGAACTACAGTGAGTGAGAGTGAGACCTCTTCTTCTTCCACTGCTGCTTCCGAGAAATGGAGACTAATCTCTATAACCTCTTTATCTGTGACTGTGTATAAATATACACTCATACTCTCACTCTACATTCTATTCCACCTATACTACTTTTTACTTTTCCTTTTTTTTTAATTGGAAATCTATTAAATTTGTTTCAACCAGCAACTCAAAACGGGTACCATGAAATTAATTACATTTTCTCTCTTTAATTAATCTCATAAATTAATGCAGATGACTGTAATTAAGGAATTCAATCAAATTAATAGCGATTTTCAAATTCAGTATTGGTAAATCATTCATAATAAAACAAAATAAGTAAATAATTTATTGAAATTACATTTTATTAAAAAGTAGTTAAATATAAAATTAAAACCAATATATTAAAAATGATTACCTGTCTGGAGATTATGCCCAGGACAGACGAGACGAGGTTAATATATCATAAATGATTTGACATGTAATAAAGTAGTTTTAATAACTCCAAAGCAGATAATTATATCTACTTATGTAATAAAATAAATAATTTTAGTAATTTAAAATTAATTTTTAGAATATTTAAACCAAACCATTTTTTGCAGGCTCTAATAAAACTGGGTTAGATTGTATAGAATGTAACGAATTGAATATTTACGCGCTTTCTTTTATTTCACAGCTACTAATTTGACTGACCAACAACGCAAATCTCAAGAATGGAAATTAATTTATTAAATTTAAACAAAAAAAAAAGAACACAACCGCAAAATATGCTTTTTATAAATAACTCCAAATAAAGAAGAAAAAAAACATAGTCACAAACACGCGCTCGCGGCATGGCTCTACATATTTTTGCCGTGCTTTATTTTGTCTTTTGTTTTATCCCTTTTCCTTTTCCCCGACTCACCGATTCACTTTCTCCGCACTCACTGAGTCGGGCGGTTACTTTGTACTGTAACGGTCAAAGTAAGTTAAAGTGAAACGGTGAAAGTGGCGGAGTGTATTTATTTATTTATTTTGGGGGTTTAATTTTTGGGTAGAGGTAACAAATGTATGATGATGAGCTGGCAATACCATCCATGATGCATGACCCCATTCATGCTATGCGCACATCATGCATTTCCATGTATGGTTACACTTAGGACTCTTAAATGGTATGGATGGAGTTGTTATTTGGCTCATCCGATCTATTAATGTCAAATCCGAACTCGATCTGTTAAGGTTCTACTAAACCCAAACACGAATTTGACCTATTAATTTCAAACTCGAACACAATAAAGACACGACCCGTTATAGAGACAATAAAATTTTAAATTTTTATTAAAAAATGATATAAAAATTATTAAATTATAATAAAAAATAATAATAATGTATAAATTTTGAATTAATAAAATATTATTATTTTTATATTTAAATAAAATACAAAATATTTTAAAAAAATATAAAAAAAAATACATTTACTTTAAAAGCTAAACTATTAATATAGTATAAATATTGTTAACGGGTAACGATCCGAACCCGATAAGACTTGACAATAACCTATTAATTTCGTGCGTGTTTGTGTCATGTCAAAACTTGACAGCCATACTTATGGTATTATTGCACATAAATTTTAAAATTTGACACACAATACAAGCTATCATTTTTTTCACAATTGAATATCTCGAGTTATATAATCAGTCCACGTATACATAATTTTGAAATAAATATAATCTGATGCATTCAATTGCAAAAAAATAATACTCCCTCCGTCCCAACTAGCTTGAGTCGTATTCTTTTTCGAGCCGTCTCAATTAGCTTTAAGCCATTTTATTTTTAGGATATATTTATTACACACAAATTTAAATAATATATATTTTTATCATCACTTTATACTTTAAACATATATTCAATATACACTCATTAACTCTTTAATTTAAGTGCCGGAAAAAAGTGCGCCAAATTAATTAGGATGGAGGGAGTAGTTTATGTATTATTGGTCTAATTTTAAAATTTATGTACAATATAAAAAATGATAGGTAATTCGTGTATTATACCATTATCACTTATTTGTACTACATTTTTCTTCATGAATGAGTCACTATTATTGGGATGAATTAGTAGTTGACTCATGACTCTTTATTTCATACAAAAAGTTTAATTTCGAATTACAGCTAGATTTCGTTTTATATTTGTTAGTATTCAGTTTGGTAGGAAACATACAATCACTTCAATTTATCTTTCGACAACATGCTAAATCGTGATATTTCGCCATGATTTTTCAAATACCAATTATAATTAGAAAAATTATATTATTATAATAACTACCAAAACATTAATAGGATTAAGGTAAGATTTTATTGGTTCAAAAATTACAATATAACGTTAATATAAAATCTTTAATATTAATTTAAAAGATCATCATTTATTTAAATTTTATTTGAAATTCCACCGTGATTAAACTTTTATTGAATAAGATCTATAGATTAAGTATTAGTATGTGACATCGTTATGTTTTAGCCACAAAATGAACAACATTAACATTGAAAATAAATAAATGCTATACAAATACATTAATTGCTTATAGACTTATAGTAATATATTATTTAAGGATGAATTTAAATTTAGATATGCGACAATGCACGTTAGGTTATTGACAATGTTGGTCATTTAAAAATATCTCATGATGACTTAGCCATATATCTATTAATTGGGTTAAACTAAAATTAAAAAAAAATGTAGATCAATTAAATTTCTATTTTAAGACAGTATGATGATGAAGAGGCAATCCTCCATTTTTTAATAAGCGTCCAATTTTACTAAATCACACATACCAATAAAATAAAATTTTATTTATATATCATTTATTGAATAGCATAATAAATACACTCATAAAAATAATATCAAATTTTAATAAATATTAAATAAGGGCAAAATTGAAATATTGTCATAAATATATTCTAAAATTTTAAAATTTGACACTTATTTAAAAATAGAAAAAAAGTAAAATAGGACAATTTAAAAAAAATCGGAGGGAGTAATTCACGTGCGTGATTATTAACCATCGTAAACAAACTCAATATAGCTTATGTTTGAACCAAAACGAGGTTTAATTAATGTCTGATATATTAATACAACATATAATCGTGGTAATATACTTTCATATATTTTATGCAAAAAATAATACATTTTAAATTTAAATCATAAATTAATAATAATCAACTATTGAGATTATATTATGCACATGCACATACACATTATATTATGTGATACGTGTGAATGCGTGCATACGTGTACGATAGAGAAAGGTGGTGGGTAGTTGCTCGGTGTTCCCGCCAAAAAGGCGGTGGCGAAGGCGGCGAGGGTCCCACCGCCGCCCCCCTCTCCCGCCAAAATCAAGGGTGACTGACTGCTGCAGTATCCCTGTCACGTGCCCCTGCTACTAGACACTTGTCGCCTACTGACGGGCGGTGAGTCACAGTCACAGTCACAGTGCAAGGAGTATACCTTTCCTATGTATACTTATTATTTTAATGCAATTAATTACCCTTGATGAAAGTTAAATTAATGGAATTGAATTGTTGAAATAAATATAATTGTACTACAACGACTAATGTTATGCTGATTAATATTTTTCCAAAAATCGAGTTTAAGAAATTGTAAAGTCTTCAGAATTAAAAGTTTAAATAAATATTAAAAATATATTTATAGCGTCAATTATAATGATTAATTAGACGGCTAAACTGAAACGTAGTAAAAAACAAACTTACTCGTCAATCTAAATAGAGTAAATATAATAGTAGATTAGTAGTATATAGTTAACATCTTGTTTGTAACGACATATTATTTATTTATTTTTTAAAAATTAATGTTATCTTTTATTTGTAAATAAATATGTTCTTATCTTTGTACTATAGAAGTGGCTAGGCTTTGTCCGAGTACTAAATGGCACTTATTTCTATCACGGATTTTACATATTCTGCAATTTCAATAAATAAACAACTTGCTAGGTTGTTCCTTGTAATGAATACCAATCTTATTAAAGAAACTATGCAGTAGAATGGTTAAACAACTTGCTAGAGAGTTAGAACCAGTTGCAATATTTAATTTTGTTTTTTATTTCCTTTTTAGAATTGATAGTTTAATAATATAGTGTATATATTTTGAAATTAAAATTTTCAGTAATTGTTAATTATAATTCAATAAGGGAGAAAATTAATACTACCCACTTTGCAATACATACATGATAAAAATAGCCAAAACATCCATCTACATGTCAAAAATACCCACTTTTTTAAAATACCCAGTTCTTTGCATAATATACCCACCGGTGGTTACGTTA